>JANIIA010000005.1:6706988-6718226 GCA_027478495.1 Erythroxylum alaternifolium | reverse complement strand
AAAACTAATCATAATAATAACATTAATTAAATAATTAGGAGTTATAAATTTAACATTAATAAGAAGAAAATTTAGCACAATAAGTAATTTTATAATTCTAATAGAAAGAAATGTATTTAAATAATTAAATAATGATAAAGAATATAATTATAATAATGAAAATAAGAAATTTAATAATAATAATACTTAAAAATGAAAAAATGAAAATAGATATATATTTCTCACTATATTTAACAGTTTTGGAGTCCCGATCGTGCTACAGAACGATCGCGACATCCTTTATTTTGCACCAGAGTCGCAATCGTTCTCAGTAATGTCGCGATCGTGTTAAAGAACGATCACAACTCTGCCTTTTAACCCCATGACCTGTTACTATTTTTCTTCTTCTTCTTCTTCTTCTTTCGAACTAAAATTTTTTTTCTTCTTTCTTTCTTTCACGTATAACTACATCTATAAATTATGTTAACCCCATTTTGACTTCCAAATAGTTGAACAAACTCACAAACAAATCAAAACTTAAGATTAAACATAAACAACCAAAACCAAAAATTCACGTACGTAACTCTACATGTTCATTTGTTTTGTATTTTCATTCTTGCATTCCTTTCATTGTTTTATTTTTTTCTCTCATGTGGAAGAAACGAAATGCAGGAACTTTCTGTGTATTCACTTCATAGCTAAAAAATATATTCTCCAGTCTTATATACACTGCTTAAGCTTGAAACGTCGGGGCTGAAAGAGACTTGATAAAAACATCCGCAAGCTGTGTAGAAGAAGAAGTATGGAGTAAAGAAAGGAACCCCTGTTTTCATTATTATAATAACTGTTAAATATAGTTAACTAGCAGTTTTAAAGAAATGTAGAGTTACATACGTAAATTTTTGGTTTTGAATGTTTGTGTTTAATCTTAAGTTTTGATCTGCTTATGAGTTTGTTCTGCTATTTGGAAGTCAAAATTGGAGTTAGCATAATTTATAGATGCAGTTATACGTGAAAGAAAGAAAGAAGAAAAAAATTTTAGTTCAGAAGAAGAAGAAGAAGAAAAATAGTAGCAGTTTATGGGGTTAAAAGGTAGAGTCGCAATCGTTCTTCAAAACGATAGCGACACTCTAATTTTGAGGATTTGTTTGTTAGGAATTGGAAGTAACAGAACAAAAAAAATAAAGTAATTGCAGCAACGAATGGATAAGAACAATGCAGAGACTGCAGAATCAATAATCTTCAACACTCCCCCTTGATTCAAAATTGCACACACCAAGTAGTGATCTGAAATGAACATGCTTTTAACATGGAAGAGCTTTTGTGAATATATCTGCAGTTTACTCGTCAGTGTTGCAGAACTTCAAAACAATCTCCCCTTTTGCTATTAGCTCACGAATAAATGAAACCGAATGTCAATGTGCTTCGTTCTACCATGAAATGCTGGATTTTTAGCCATTGCAATTGTGGACATATTGTCACAAAAAATTTCCGATGCCTTCTCTTGCTTTTGATGAAGATCAACAAGAATTCTTCTAAGCCAGATGCATTGACAGGCTGCAGGCATTGACAGGCTGCAGAAGTAGTAGCTACATACTCTGCCTCTGAAGATGACAGTGCTGTTGTAGCTTGTTTCTTCGAACTCCAAGTTATTGCACCTGATCCAAGGCTAAAAACATTTCCTGAAGTGCTCCTTCTGTCATCTAATGAGCTTGCCCAATCACTATCAACGAATCCTATTAATCTGAAATCTGCAACATGTGAATACCAAATACCATAATCCAAAGTTCCAGCAACATAACGTAAAATCCTTTTTGCTGCTCCAAAATGAAGCTTAGAAGGATTGCTCATAAATCTTGAAACCACACCAACAGAAAATGAAATATCTGGCCTAGTATGAGCTAAATAAATCAAACCACTCACAAGACTTCTGAAACTTTTTGCATCAAATTTTTCAGTACCATCTTCAAGTTGCAATTTTTCATTCACATTCATTGGAGTATTGACAAAATTGCAATTAACCATGCAAAACTTCTTGAGTAGTTCTAATGCAAATTTTTTTTTGAAACAAATACTTCATCTTCTCCTTGCTTCACCTCAAGCCCAAGGAAATAATGCAGCAAACCCAAATCTGTCATCTCAAACCTACTCATCATACTTGATTTAAATTCAGCTTCAATAGAGTGAGATGAGCCCATATAGATTATATCGTCAACATACAAACATACAACAAGAAAATCATTGTTACCTTGCTTTCTCAAATAAAGAGTAGGCTTATTTTCACTCCTTTCCAACCCATTCTGTAGAAAATAAGAATTGATTTTGCTGTACCATGCTCAAGGTGCTTGCTTCAGCCCGTATAATGCCTTTTTCAGCTTATACACTTTCTCTTCTTCACCTTTAATCACAAATCCATCAGGTTGAGCAACATATACTTCCTCTTTCAGCTCACCATTCAAGAACGCCGACTTAACATCAAGTTGATAAATTGGCCATTTTAATTGAGCAGCCAAGGCTAAGAGCGTTCTCACTGTTTCAAACCGAGCAACGGGAGAAAAAGTTTCTTCAAAATCAATTCCTTGCTGCTGTGAGTATCCCTTTGCAACCAGTCTCGCCTTATGCTTTTGAATACTTCCATCGGCATGATACTTTGTTTTGAATAGCCATTTCATGCCAACAACATTCTTTCCTTCAGGCAAGTTGGTCAGCTCCCACGTATCATTTCTTTGTATTGCCAACAGCTACTCCTTCATTGCCTTTTTCCACTCCTCCATTTTTGATGCTTCTTCATATGTTGTAGGATCTGCCGCAAACAAAGCAAATGCACAAGATTCATAGATTTCTTGTAAAGATCTGAATTTTCTTGGAGGTGTCTCATCGGATGAGCCATTTGATGAAGATGGGCTGCTACTACTACTTGAGTTTGAACTTGGTGAACTTGCTGGACTGTTGCTATTTGAAGATGATGAAGAGGAATTACTTGAGTTTGCAGATGTAGGAGCTGCTTCTTCATCTAGTGAAGCTCCAAGTTGTGATTCTGCACTGTTGCCACTCCAATTCCATCTTGCTTCTTCATTGAATATCGCATTTCTGCTGATTATAGCTTTGCCACTAAGGGGGTTATATAACCTATATGCTTTGACCAATGAAAATACATTTTTCTGATTTTTCATCTAGTTTTTGGAGTTTGAGAGTTAACCAAAGCATATGCAATACACCCAAAAATTCTTAAGTGGCTAACCGAAGGTTTTGTACCTTTCCAAGCTTCATAAGGTGTTTGATTCATCACTGCTTTTGTAGGAGATATATTCAGAAAATACACTGCAGTAGAGACTGCTTTTGCCCAATATTGATTTGGAAGTCCTTTGCCTTTTAGTAAGCTCCTTGCCATCTCAACAACGGTGCGGTTCTTGCGTTCAGCAACGCCGTTTTGTTCCGGCGTATAAGGTGCTGTTAGTTCCCTATGAATTCTATTTTCTTCACAAAAATGGTTAAATTCATTTGATAAAAATTCACCACCTCTGTCTGAATGAAGAGTCTTGATGCACAACCCACTTTGCTTCTCCACCAAAGCCTTGAATTTTCTGAAATTCTCAAAAGTTTCTGACTTAAATTTCAAAAAATACACCTAACTCATGCGGCTGAAATCATCTGTTAGGTGTAAAAAAATGTTTTTGGCTCCAAAGGATTCTGTGTTCATTGGCCCACACAAGTCAGCATGTATTAACTCAAGACATGTAGATGCTCTCCAAGCTTTTCCAACAGGAAATGAATTTCTGCTATGTTATCCATAAATGCAACCTTCACACAACTCAAATGAATCAATTTTGGGTAAACCAAAAACCATAGCTTTCTTATCCAACAACTGCAGCCCTTTGAAATTGAGATGCCTATACCTCAAATGCCATAATTCAGATCCGTTCCTTACACCAACAACTAAGGCAAAATTTTCCACATTTGAGACTTTAAGTGAAAACATTTTGTTCTTGGCCATATGGATATTAACGATTGTTTGGCCTGATTTTTTATCTTTAATAACACATGCTCCATCATCAAATAAAACAGAATAACCACCAGCTATCAATTGTCCAACACTTAATAAATTATGTGTCAAACTAGGAACAAACTGAACATCATGGAGTAATTTTACTTTACCATTGCTGGTTTTGATTGTTACAGTGCCTTTTCCTTCAACTTGAATGTCTTTGTTGTCACCAAGCTTGACTTTCATTTTTTGTGTATTTTCAAGTTCTTTAAACAATGCTTTCACCCCTGTCATATGGTTAGAACATCCACTATCTACAAACCAAATATCGCTTGCAGCTTCATTAGCATCATAATAAGCCATAAATAACTTACTTTCTTCATCGGTTGTTTCTGCATAATTCACTTGCTTCTCCTTATACCAGCAATCTGCTTTAACATGCCCAAATTTTTTGTAGTTATGACATTGGATTCCACTCTTATTGCCTTGTTCATAATTGGATTGTCAATGGTTAGAACCTCTGCCTCTGCCTCGACCACGACCTTTTCCACGGAATCCACCTCTGCCATGACCTCTTCCTGCTGCTGGCTTATCTGATTCTCTTGGCTTGGATGCTTCCCCCTTTACTTGAAATGCTTTCTCTTCATGCTTTTCAACTGACCTGTTCATCCTTGCTTCATGAGCTTGTAAAGATCCCATCAATTCATCAAATGAGAAGTTGGACAAGTCTTTGGATTCCTCAATTGCAGCTACAACATGATCAAACTTGGGAGTCAAACTCCTCAATATTTTTGCAACAACAGTTTGATCAGTAATCTGGTCTCCATATGATCTCATTTGACTGATTATTTCCATTGCTCTAGACAAATAATCTTGCACTAATTCATTGCCTCTCATGATCAAGGTTTCAAACTCAAGTCGAAGAGTTTGGAGTTTCACGGCAATTACTTTTGAAGAGCCCTGGAACTCATTTTGCAAAATCAACCATGCTTGCTTTGATGTGGTGGCTGCCATAATTCTTGAAAAAACCGTCTCATGGACTGCTTGCTGGATGAAGAACAATGCTTTGGAGTCCTTCCTTCTATTTTCTTTTAATCTGTTCTCCTTGTCTGGATCAGTAAACCCATTCTCTACCAAGTCCCAGAGATCTTGAGACTTAAATAACGTCTTCATTTTGATGCTCCAAAATTCGTAGCTTTCTCCTTTAAAAATGGGGATGGTTGGTTGTGCAACATTGAGTGAATTCCCATTTGACGCCATAGTGTCTACCACCTATCTTTCTCACTAGGTCCAATTGAATCTGAACCTTTGCCTCTAATACCACAATTGTTGGGAATTGGAAGTAACAGAACAAAAAAAAAAAAGTAATTGCAGCAACGAATGGATAAGAACAATGCAGAGACTGCAGAATCAATAATCTTCAACATTTTTCCTCAAAATTTTTCAATGAGGTGATGAAACTCAAGAAACTTTATACTAATCTGATTCTTCTTCTCTAGCGTGAAATAACCACATGACACTCCAAATTCTGTCTTCTGGTTCATATACCAAGAAATTCAGAATTATTCGCCGTAATTTTGAGGATTTGTTCTCCACTCGATTTCTGTGTGGCACAGGGCCTGGCTACGGAGCTGAGCAAAGAAGGAGCGGGCGAGAGAGCAATTTTTCCAGACACAACTGGAGTTGTGACAAGATGTGCTATGATTGGTAACTTGTCCCTCGAAGGAGTAAGTCTTATTGCCTTTTCCTTTCACTTCTTGGAATCCTGAGATGGAAACGAGTTTGTTACATTAGTTACCAAGTATCGATGTATTTGATTGCAGGGTGATCGTTGCAATCTTGATCTAGTTCCAGGATGCATGGATCCAAGCTCGCCCCTGTACGACCCCCTCGCCAATGTAGACGATGGATCCTGCTCTATCGATTTGGAAGAAAAAGACTAGTGATCATATATTCATGCGCCTTCTAGTTCAAGTAACCATAGCTTATGATTACAATTTTAGCACAAAAAGGGTCAAATTCTTATGGCTTAAATGTAATAATCCTGTAATCACTACTCTCCAGGTGTTGCACTTAGATTGTAATAGAACAAATTGCAGGCTGCAATCTGGGTAAATACATGTATAGATTCAAAGAAACTATGGTAAAGGAAGTTTCTAATTTAAATGCTTTGCATTAGAAGCTTCTAAAGAAATTTCTCGACATAGTTACAAGCTTCTTCCTTGCAAAAATCATTGGATAATGAAAGAAGAAAAAAAACACTTGATCTTCACTTGTGAGTGTTATTTCGTGAAATGGATTAAAGCGTATTTTTTGTTTGGACTCGAATCTCCAGCAAGAGGTTGCTTGCTTCCCTGAACTCCTGTTTATCCACAAGCATCTACAACTGTTTAAAAGTTTACCAAAACTACTATACTTTTCTCACAACCACACAAAGGAAACCACCTAACGTTGGAAATTCACCAAAATATGAGTTTTAAGCTTTCTTTGACATTATTATCTACAAAGACTAGAGTGATCCACAATTTTTTTAACACTGTCTAACCTTATTTTCACCTAAAAACAAAGCCTCTTTGGTAATGTTGCCAATTTCTTTATTTTTCTTGCTCTCTTCATATTTCCCACCAAGGGAATCAAAGATAAGGCCAGCACCTGCACCAGCAGCTAAGTCAATAGTATAGTGACCCCTTGTTCCCAGCAACCTAATGGCTTGAAGAACATTGAGCAAATCAAACGTCCAAGCCAATTCCCACCTCTGCTTTCTTCTCATGTCAAGTGATGCAATCACTGCTCCAGCAACATGCCCGGAGAAGAACAGAAAGAACGAAACGTTCCCCACCGGAAAGTCCACTCCTGACCCTACAAATTCCTAAACATATACAAAAAAACACCGCCTGATAAAGGGGATTCAAATTCAACTATTTTCTTTTCTTCTCAACGTTTATGGATGTTTCTGAGTGAGATTTGGTTAGAGTTTATGGGAAGTAACAACGTACCTCCGGAACTGGAAGCTGAGTGGAGCAACCAAGAATTCCACGGCAAGTGAACATGAACAAGGTCGAGATTGTAGCTCGTGGCCTGCCCTCAACAAGCCATGCCCATAGTATATATACTGCTTGCATCGCGACAAACACCTTACCACGAAAGGCAAAAAAAAAACTCGAGATATGAACATACTACACATATGCATGAGCTTGCCTACTACCAACTAACAGAATTAATAGTTCCAAATTAATTATTATATCCTCTCTTTTCTTTTTATATGTTTTTCTGCACCAATTCCATATCCAACGACATAACTAAAATTATATATGCATAAACACAAAAGTTGAACCTTGTATTATGAATATACCAATCATACGAACATGCAAATATACGATGTACCGTATTTAAACCGGCCAACCAAGAATTAAGCTCCGGCGACGACGACAACAGCCGGTGAAGATCTCGAGTGGCAATGAAACCCAAGTCGAAGGGAGGCGAGTTGGCGGGTATCATCCTTAGCGTGTACTCCACGGCCATGAAAAGCAGCAATCCAAGAGCGGAAAAGCACGGTAACCGATGACACTTGACCACATTCACCACATCACCCGACGTCCACGTCATGAACGAAGGATTAACGCCGTAGTACGACGCAGGAACCCCGCCTTCATTGATGTCGTCAACTCTCTTGGGCGCGCCGTTAACGGCATTGGGGGCTTTGATCTTTTTACGGATGTTGGGGGCGGAGATGGCGGAAGCTGCGGTGGTTATGGTGGTGGCAGTCATTGTCTGTGGCTCTGTGGGTCTCGTTGCTGTTGAAAAATAAACAAAGGGTTCAGACTTCAGACAAGGACGTGAAATAATGGTGGCAAAAGACTTGATTATAAAAGGAAGAGACAAAAAGGCGGAGAAAACGAAGAAATGGGTGGGTGAGAAATGGGAATCAGAGGTTTGAGTTTTCTTGTTGGTGTTTGATTGTTGAGGCTTATTGGTTTGTGACAAGACTTAAGTTATGGCGTTTGTAAGAATCTTTCTTCATGTGTCTTTTTGAGCTTAGAGGATTGTGGCTTTTAGAATGATAACGTTAGGATCCGATGTTACATGGTCGGTGCAACGCAATTTAAGGTAAAGATGATTTCTTTACACATAATTCTTATGATGCGAGATCTTGTCATTTGGCTAATTAATACTAGTGTTGGTGTAAAAGCAATATTAAACATGTGAAATAATATTATAGAAGCATAAGCAATAATGATAGAAAGAACAAAAAGAAAGATAATATCTTTGTCTTGCAATCCCAAGCATAATCATAAATTGCAATTTAAAATCTTAACATAATAAACAGAAAAGGGAATCATGGTAAATCACAATATTTTAAAATATAAACTATTTGATTAAAACCAATTACTTAAAAACTCAATTGATTCTTCGTAAATTGACTAATTTTTTGATTTAATTTTTAATTTTAATAGTTTTTATTGTAAAAAATTAACTAATTTACTAATTAATCGATCAATTTTATAAATTAATTAATGTTTATTTTATAATCTCTTTTTTAAATTAAATTTTAAACTTTTTAATGGGTAAAGGTAATTTCTTTCAATTATATTTTGAAAATTTTAATTTTACTTAATGTCCAATCATTTTTGTGAAAATATTTTAAAAGCGTGAGGTCTAGATTAAAATTTGAAAGGGTTGCTTATTGTTTTGCAAGCTCACTTTTCTAGTGTATTGTGGTACAAGTTTTCTTCTCATAGAAGACTGAAGTATCGTCCAACTTTCTTCCCTCTCAAGTAAAAGAGACACTAAGCAATTGGAACAGCACAATATTCTCTCTCTGTACTAATCAATTGGTTAAATTTATGAAAGACAGGCTCACTTAATATTGGGACTTTGTGTCCACGAGCTGAGGCCCATGGCCAAGTTTAGTTCTGCTCTTCAAAACAGGAGCTGGCATGGTTTTGTTGTTTAATAAACAGACAGAAATTGAATGCACATTTGGTTTATTATCTCATGCCCATAAACCCTTTGTTTGGTCCAAAAATCACTTTTGCCTACAACACTCTCATCAGACATCATGCATCCTCAAAACCTTCTCTCGCTCTCTCCCTCTTCCTCAACATGCGCCTCGCTGGCGTGGCTTCCGATCACTTCACCTTTCCTTTTGTCCTCAAAGCCTGCTCTCGCCTCCAAATGGGTGTTGAGCTCCATTCCCTTTTGGTCAAAATTGGTTTGCTTTCCAGTATCTATGTGCAAAACGCTTTGATCAATGTTTATGGGTCTTCAGGGTTGCTTCCTAAAGCTCTTCAGGTGTTCGATGAAATGGGGGAAAGAGACGTGGTCTCGTGGTCTTCGGTGATTTCGTCTTTCGTTAACAATGGTTTTGGGCAAGAAGCTTTGTCTTTGTTTCGTGATATGCAATTTGATGGGAATGTCAAACCGGACGAGGTCACGATTCTTAGCGTGGTTTCGGCCGTTTCGAGTTTGGGGACGCTAGAATTGGGTCGTTGGGTCGATGCTTACATTCGCAGAAATGCTTTGGGGCTTAGTCCATCTTTGGGTACGTCATTGATTGATATGTACTCGAGGTGTGGGTCTGTTGATGATTCAATAAGAGTGTTCGACGAAATGTCTGAACGAAATGTGTTGACTTGGACTGCATTGATCAATGGGCTTGCAGTTCATGGACGCAGTGTGGAAGCGTTGAAGATGTTTGATGAGATGAAGAAAGCTGGATTGCCGCCGGACCATATTACATTAAAGGGTGTTTTAATAGCTTGTAGTCATGGATGTCTTGTGGAAGATGGCCGGAGAATTTTTAAAAGCATTAAGAATGAGTATCTTATGGAACCGACACTTGAGCATTATGGTTGTATGGTTGATATCCTAGGACGTGCAGGGTTGCTATATGATGCTTTTGAGTTTGTGGAAAGAATGCCCCGAAAGCCCAATGCGGTTATCTGGAGGACTCTGCTTGCAGCTTGTGTGAGTCATAATGATCTCATTTTGGCAGGTAAAGTGAAGGAGAAGATCCATCAACTAGACCCTTTTCATGATGGTGACTATGTGCTTCTATCAAATGCCTATGGAGTAGTTGGAAGATACATGGAAAAGGCGAAATTGAGACGTTCCATGCAAGAGAAAGGAATTAGCAAGACGCCTGCCTATAGTTTGCTCGTTGTGGATGAGGAAATTCATGAATTTTTATCAGGAGATATTTCTCACCCTAAATCAGAGGAAGTTACCAAGTTCTTGGTGAACATGATTGATTCTCTCAGAGTGGATGGTTATACTCCCAATACATGTGCTGTGTTTCATGACATCGAAGAGGAGGAGAAGGAGAATAGTGTCAGCTACCATAGTGAAAAGTTGGCGGTTGCCTTTGCAGTACTCTGTTTTGGTGAGAGAAGAACCATAAGGATCATGAAAAATCTTAGAATTTGTCATGATTGCCATCGTTTCATGAAACATGTTTCAAGAAAGTTCATCAAAGAAATTGTTGTCCGGGATCGGAATCGCTTCCATCATTTCATTAATGGGCAATGTTCTTGCAAAGATTTTTGGTAAAAAGAAGCTGCACTATCATTTTTCAATCTTGTTCACCACTTACGTTAACTGTTCAGTTTGCTGTAGTTCTTATTGGATTTTCTGCTAGAAAGAGTGGGCGTAGCCAATTGTCAGCCAGGAAGAGCCTTGGGTGACAAGTTATCAACAGCTTTTTGTTTCGACCTATTGATTGGTCCTACATCAAGCCATAAATACATATCTGAACCAGACATTGGTATTACTATAATGTTTCAATGTATATGCTATCATTCTGTCAATAGTATCATTACTTTTGATGTACTTTGCCATCTACGTTTTTATCAGTAACTGCAAAAAGGATAAAGAGGGTAATAATTATAAAGGAAAGATATTTGACGAGGTTATGGATGCAAAAGGCGGGTCTGGATTCAGAAATAAAATTGATGGATAAATTTAATTTAGTCAAAATTTGAATTAAATTCAAATTTATATAACAAAATCAGCGGTGTGGTAAGGATAAGTACTTATCTACCACAGTTTTCAAACGTAATTATATGTGTTGGATCTGCAGGTGAATCACCGGAGGTTGGAGGAAAATATGGTGACACCGTAGAAATCGATAAGCAGAAAGAAAGTTGCGGTAAGAAAGCGCTTCTGCGGTAGAAATTCTACTTTCCCTTAATAATATTCTAATAATTATTATTTTTCATTATACCCTCAACTAATATTTTCTTATTTATAATTTGAATTTATATGACTAATAATAT
>JANIIA010000005.1:6579657-6606027 GCA_027478495.1 Erythroxylum alaternifolium | reverse complement strand
TGATTTATATTTAAAAATTATTTATTTATTTTGTTATTTATATAGAAACATATACAAATAATTAAAGAATAATTTTTATATATTTTCTATTTTCATTAATAAAAATTTTATTAAAATTTTATTATTTTATTATTAATTATATACAATTTATTATTATTTATTTAATAAAATTTATTCTATTATATGTGATTTATATTTAAAAATTATTTATTTATTTTGTTATTTATATAGAAACATATACAAATAATTAAAGAATAATTTTTTATATATTTTCTATTTTCATTAATAAAAATTTTATTAAAATTTTATTATTTTATTATTAATTATATGCAATTTTTATTAATAATATAAAATGACTATTATTAGGGTAAGGAGAAATAATATAAAACTATTATTAATTATATACAAGGGGCTAAGGTTAGAAGAAATAATTGATATTAAGAAAAATTATTGAGGGTATATTAGGTAGTATATATTTATTAGTTTACGTTTCATCCTAAATCACCTAAATCGGAGATTTCTTATTTTTACTGTTTAGGATGGAATGAAACGTAACATGAAACCCTTCACTTCCATCTCATTTCATTATGAAACCCTCAATTAAACGATGGAAGTGTGTTACATTTCGTTCCGTTTCATTACAAACTCCCCAACCAACCAAGTTATTTAAGCTTGACATATATAAGTATTTAGGGTTTCTGCTTTATGTGACAAGTCACATCAGCAACGTTAACAAAAATACTAACATTGGGTTAGAATTTAAAAAAATTGAAAGTTTGAGTATTTAATTGTCATTTTTAAAATTTTAGACTATAATTGCAAATTTAAGTAAATTTTAAGATTTTTTGTAATTAATCCTATATATTATATAAAAGCATGAAGAAAATAAAATATCATCTATGATCGTATTTTGAACCAATTTATGTACTAATTTAGATACGGTAATAGAGTGATACAAATATTGAAAATTAAAATTTGGAATTAAAAAAAGAAGCAAGAAGTACCAATACTAATATACCTTATTCGAGCAAAACATTCAAAAATTGGAAAATCTTCTTCGTATGGTTTTATCATCATACAAGGTAATGGATTGGGGATCATTACAAAAAAGTATTCAAAACTAGAAAAGAAAAATTACTTAAGCTAAAAATGTTAAACTGAGCAAAAGATGCCCAATGTCTTTTGATGGGTTTATTATCAAAACCAAATGTTGTCATAGATAACAAGATATCATTAAACCATAAGGAAATATTTAGTTTAACTTCAATTTTTTTGGTTGTAATTTTTATTTTATAATTTAAACAAATACAATAAACTCATTTAATTGTAAATATTAATGTAGTTACACTTTTATTAATAATATTATTAAACATTAAATATAAATTAAACATAAATTAATTTTATTAATCAAATAAATAATTAAAATTTTATGTAATATTACTTAAAAATTATTCTTCATGGGTTAATATTTATCTATTAATATTATATTGTAATTACTAAGATTAATGCTATTATTTAATCATTTAAATTACGTTATACATAATTTTTATTAGTAGCTAATGTTAAATAGTATAGATTAAGTTAATAATAAAATCTTGTGACAAGAAAAAAAAAATGAAACCAAACATAGGTAGAAGCATACCCACCTAGAGTTCTAATTAACTGAAAAAAATTATATTAATGTGATCCATTGAAAGAAGCAAGTTGCAAATAAAATTAGAGAGGCAAATGAGTCCGGGATTGGGCTAGGCCCAAGTTGACCAGACCTCGAGCCGACTCTTCAGGCTTTTTTTTTTTTAAATAGGGACTTATGTTAGGCTCTAGTTGCCCAAGTCCAACCAAACTCGAGACCTGGCCTGAAGCTCTAGGGCTAGGCTGCCTTTGGCCTGATTAAGTTCTCTCGGGCTAAGTTTGGGCGCCTACAGTCGGGTCTGGGAGCGGCCATTGTCATCCTCAGAGAAAATCTAATGAAATTCTAGGGGTACAATGGAGTGAATGGAACCTCACATCTTTATCATCCGCTAGGATCTTTAGAGCCTGGGCCCGGCTCGACCCCGCCATTGCCGTCTCCAGACAAGATCTAATGAAATTCCAAGGTACAATGGAATCTGACATCAGGATCTTTAGCATTAAGTAAAGCCCTTTCAAAGACGAAGACGAATTAGCCAGTGCACGCACCTAACGAGGGGCTAAGTACACATCACAAAGTTCTCCCCTTTTTCGACTTTTGACCCATTTTTATACCATCCTTTTGTTAATCCGTTAATCGTTCTTTAAACTCTGTAATTATATAAGTTAATTGTATGTATTCTTTCTATGTTTACTATCACAAATCCACAAAACGTTATGTCGTTGGGTTGCTTTCAAGGGGATTAGGAGAAGAAATTTCATTAATCAAAAGAAAAATTAAACTGGCACAGAATAATAAAAGGCAATGACTACTCTTTTATCATGTTCATCGTTTTCTGTTTTATCCTATTTGTGTACTGCATTAGTACACGGTATCACAATCAGCTTGCTAGCTAATATCTAGTCCACAGTTGAGGTAAGCGAGGGTTTGACGGAATCTGGATGCATGTCTTCATTCATAATTTTGTCTGTATTAAACTTTCTTTTCCAATTATCTTTAGTGTCAAAGACCAAACTGATGACTGGAATTCATCTGCAACTTTCCAAAGACTTCGCAAGGCATTTCACCTAGCTGAAACTTTTCAGTGTGGAAATCAGTATCAGCAATGGCCAGGATGTTTCGGAAATCTAGGTTGGTGTTGTATGTTTCATCACTCATTAGCTGAGAAGTTGGACTCACAAAGTCCAATTCTTCCAGCAGATGTGAAAAAGAACAAGGCCTTGGAAATCTGAACATCTGTTGCTCACTAGCATCATTGGCAGCAGTCAGGTCTAGTTGGGCATGCTTGTTTTCCGATATCTTCTCCTCCGGCTCCATCTCTCTTCCCACTTGCCTCTTCTTGTAAATCCTACATAGGACCCAATCATCTAACTGAAGCAAACAAAAGAACAGCAGTATTAATTAACTATATATTGTTCAACAGACAAAAACAAACGTTATTTACATTAAAACTGAAGTCCTGAAACTCCAGTGTTTAATAATTTAGGAGTACCAAAGATGGCAGAAAGCTTACTCTCATGGATCCATTCGCTTTTTTTCCTAGTTTTGTTGGTTCGTTCAAGCGATACTCATGCATAATCCAATCTGTCTTAACACCCTTTGGTGGCTTACCCTTGTAGAACACAAGAACCTTCTTGATACCAACATATATAGAACCACTACGTATACCCTTGTCTGTGCCTGTGGCCTTCCAGTAACCGGAAATAGTTGTTCTATTAGGCCTTGTTCCATTTGGATACTTCCTTTCACGAGGACTGAAGAAGTACCACTCATTCTCTCCAAAGTCATTTTTCTCTGCATATCGTGCAAGTAAACAAATTAACAGACAGCCTAAAAGACAATCATAGAACATTAAAAATTTTAAAACACAGCACAAAAAAATCAAAAAGGGTATATGAAACTAGGATTTTTTAGGGATAATTCTGAAACCAACCAGGTAATTGCCAAGGATCGAACTTATAGATATCAACTTCAGGGATAATCGTGACAGGACATGGCTTGGACGTGGCTTGGTTTCTAAGGTAATAAATGATCAGTTCCTCGTCTGTGGGGTGGAATCGAAATCCAGGAGGGAGATCGGAGCTGGCTTTTCCTTGCATGTTTGGTCCTGACCAGAGGAGTACTCCAAAAAGGGCGTTTTTTGCTGAGGAGATAAGGAGAAGAATAGCGAGTATTTGAAATGTTCAACATGAGATGAGAAGGCCTTTTATCTTTGAGCGATGTTGTCGTTTTGTGGGCGTTGCATGGATTAGACTTCTTGACACTTTGACTTTCCAATACCTTGGATTTGATTAACGTGTTAGCTAACTATTATCTAATTGAGTAACCCTCAACCAATGTTCTTAAAATCAAATTGAAAGTTAACACAATGAATTTAAGGTTTAAATGCTCAATTAATATTACATCGTTATAAATTAAATAATATTAAAATATAATTAAAAGAGGTAATCCTTATTCGTTAAAGAACTTAAAGTTTAATTAAAAAAAGATCTGTTTTTTACATCAAAAGATTATTAAAATAAATTAAACTGAAAAGTTAAATAACCGAATTAAAAAATTAACTGATTCAAAATTTTTACGATTAAATCAACTAAAATAATTCATTTTCTTTTCACGATCGGCCTCAACAAAAATAGAAATACAAAGAGATTAATTTAATCCTAATAGAATTAGTAATATCGTGGTTAGGTTACTTGTAGTTACCAATCTTCAACTATAAAATGGCCTAAATTTTTCTATTCAAATTACATGAACTCCCTTACAATCTTAATTGTTGAAGCTTTTTAAATTATTAAAAATAAAATAAAATTTATTATTTAATTTAGGTTAGTAATTTGTTAAACAATTTAATAGAAATATATAACTACTTAATAAATTATTATATATATTAAATTTTAATTTAATTTAATTTGTAAAAAAAGTAAAAATAAGTAATAGTCCAAAACATTTGTTTTTTCACTCAAGATGAAGACATATTTACTAGGCATATAAAACAGCTAGAACTTAAGGTTTTGGTTCTTCATTTACTTTTTCTTAATGGACTATGCCTTAAAAAAGATGGTTTAATTTACCTATAAATTTCAATGAATTAGAGTGATTAAAATGTTTCTTTTAGATTCACAATTTTCGCATGTTAGTTTTTTAAAACGAGAGAAAGCCGCAATTAGTAAAAATTGATCCTTTGTAACATAAAGTCACACGTTCGAATAACAGATCACTCTTCTTTAATTCTCACGAAGCGGGGAACTTTATATACGAAACATCAAGTATGTTAACTATAGTTTATTCGAATATGGACATTCACTATACTTACGAATTAATATCGAGTCTCCTAAGACCAATTCCACGTAGAAATATGCCATAATGTGCAAGTTCATTGACATTTGCTCCAAATCTTGTAATATAGAGTTGTTGAGAGTTAGAATTTCTGTTGATGAATTGGATTCCAAATTGAATCGCCTAATAACTAATTAACTTCCAAATTATTACCAAACCAAAGCATTCTATATTATGTCCTTATACTATTGTCATGTATTGACTGAAATAGAGAATACTGCTTTTCATTTTACAACATTGGTGACAGTAGAAATACAATATTACTCATCACTCGTTTTGTCGTGACAGGAGAGAAAATTCAGAGTTTTAATTTGACATTTTGAGAGTGACGTTGTTGTAATATCCGAACTGTCCAATTGTTTATGGAATACTATCAAACGGCAAGTGCCACGTGTCCCACCAATTCAAAGTTTCAATCTTGCAAGTCTAAACCTTTATTTAGTAGGATAAGCTCAGTGTAGGCCAAGGATTGCTTGTGTGGCTCTTATCTAGCCACCTCACTTGTTGGGTCCTAATTAAAAGGTCCAAGTAACTAAACCACCTTTATTAGTATCAATTTAAGTCTCAAATCCTTCTACAAGCACAGAATATTCTATCCTGAATCTTATCCGCGCTCTTCCTTTATGTTAGGGTTCTTCAGTCCCGTGCATGGGTGGTAGGTGCAATGGCTTGTCTTTGTTGACCCAAAATTACCCATTTTCTCCATATGCCACAAAGAAGGAAGCTGATTAGTTAAAACGTTCTTGGAAGTTGATAAGGATGTGGTTTATAAGTAAGAGTTTACGGCTCCGAAGGATTAGAACATGCGGATTAAGCTAGAAGATAGTGTGATAAAATAAAATAATTAGGGACACAAAACATCGGAGAGTTCCATCTTGTTGGCTCGAAGGACTAGGCTGGTCTTGTTTGAGTTGTCTTTTTCCACGAGTGTTTTGGTTTGGTTGCAATCCAACTTGGAAAGTCGTTGGGGACTGTGATGCATGCACGACTTCCATACTTAGCATGCCTCGTGGCTTCAGTAGCCAAGTTGATATATTTTATCAGAAACATCGATTGTGAGACTTTGGACTAGTTGATTCGATCAAATGCTGATTGTGTCACACGATGTGAAAGGTTTGAACTTTCAGGTGAAAAATGCAACTATTGGAGGAGAGCTTCTTAATTGAAATTGGGAGTTTCAATCCTCATACTGAAAATTTTTGGGCTGGATGTGGATATGCGAAAGAATATTATTATATTATCTCATTTAATTAGAACCTATTGATTTATTTAAAGAAATTTGAAGTTAAAAATTTGAGTTTTATTCGATGATTAAAAAATTCAAAAAGTTTGGTCGGATAAACTACATTTGAATTGTCTTATTTTTTTGTTCAGTTTCAACTTTCCAATTTAATTTATTTTAATAATTTTTATTGTTAAAAATCAAAGAGTATACGTCTTTCAAAAAAAATCTTTCAGTTTATTAATTAATCTGTCAATTTTTATAAATTAATAATTTCTTATAAACTAAACTAAATCAATTAATTTTCATTAACAATCTTTTTTCAATTAAACATCAAATTTTTTTATAGATAAGGGCAATCTCTTTCAATTCTATTAATTTTTTTTGTTTTATTCAATTTTTAGTCAGTTTTATCACAATCTAATACCAGTTGAACCTTTTAGCCTTAAATTTCTTGTCTTATCAATTTAAATTTTGATTTTATGTCTCAATCTCTTTTGTTCTACTTTGTTTCACATGATGAAATAAGTTTAAATTTCGATTTTATGTCTCAGTCTCTTTTGTTCTACTTTGTTTCACATGATAAAATAAGTTTAAATAGTTCTAAACTAACAATGGATCTCAATTTAATCTTTACCATATAAAAATTGCATTAATTTAAATTTTACAATGTACATAAGTGAGATATTAAGTTTCACTCTTTCATATGATTATTTTTCAATCAAATTTATACAAGAGAGAATTTTTAATATTAGTTATTTTATTTAAATTGAATTATCTTAAATATCCCAAAAATGAATAAAATATCAAATCTATGCAGCTTTTACTTTGAAACAATGGAAATGCAAACTTATATATTTTATTATCGACAATATTGATAATAAAACTTTACATTACTTAATCTATTTGTAATAGAAATACCATATATATAGTTATTAGCATGTTGTATTTACATATTTGACAAAACACCCAAAAACGTATTGATGGGTTTGGGCGTGATAAAGCAACCACAGGCCATAGCATCGGGCTCCTATTGTTCTACTGTTTTCATTTTGTGTTAATTCATTTTATGTTACCGTTTTGTCTTTTTTCGTTTTGTCTTTTTCTTCCCTTCACCACATATGTGGTATTGTACAGCTAGAATTTTATAGATTTGTTAGTTAGAATTTTCCCTTGTTTATATGATCCTATGACTCTACTTGATGGGACTAAGCGAGAGGTTGCTTATACTGGTCAGTCACATATAGGGTATAAAATTTCCATCAATGAAATTCTACATATACCTAATTTCTTCAAGAATCTATTATCTGTCAATAAACTTACTACACATAATGAAGTTGCTGTAGTTTTCCTCTCTAATAAGTTGTTTTTGCAGGACCTTCGGACTAATGATCTTATATCTATTGTCAATGCAGTGAATAGATTGTATGAGCTAAGCACAGAGACTTTCCTAACCCTAAATAGCCTAAAAGGTCCTTCTTATGAGAATGTTGCTTTTAATGTTTCAATACCTTTTAATTTGTGGCATTATAGACTAAGGCATGTATCCAAGGAAAAATTGTAGCACATTAATGAGATAAATGTTTCTGTTCCTACTAAATATGAATGTCAAGTGTGTCCTCTGGACAAACAGCATAGAAAGCCTTTCCCTAAGCATGAAATACATACAGTTAGACCTTTCGAAATCATTCACATGGATTTATGGGGACCTTACAGTGTTTCTACCATGGGTGGTTCACATTATTTTCTTACAATTGTAGATGATTTCACTAAAGCTACCTGGACCTTTATACTAAGACATAAATACCAAACACCACAAACCATTATGCAATTTCTTAGAAACATTGAGAGACAGTTCGACACTAGAATATTAAAAATATAAACTGATAATGGGAAGGAGTTCATCAATCAAGAATGTACCAAAATTTTTACAGAGATGGGAATTCAGCACCAAAAGAATAGCCCTTATACACCACAACAAAATGGTGTGGTGGAAATCAAGCATAAACATTTAATTCAGATCACTAGAGCCCTACTTTTCAAAGCTAAATTATCTATAGGATATTGGGGAGAGGCCCTATTAACAGCTACATACCTCGTCAACTGAATCCCAACCAAAATCTTGGGGTGGGTAAGTCCTTTTGAGAAACTGCACAACAGAAAACCTAACTATGAACACCTAAAAATCTTTGGTTACCTTTGCTTTGCCTTAGACCAAACTCCAAATAAAACAAAAATGGATCCTAGGTAAAAAAGGTGCATTTTCCTTGGGTATTTATGTTACAAGGCCTATAGAGTTATGGATTTGGATACTAAAACAGTATTCATATCAAGAGATGTTGTGTTCTATGAAAGTGACTTCCCATTTGCAGAAAATGTTACAAGTATTACACAAAACCTAAAACCTTTGTTCACAAGTACTTTAACCAATACAAGCACAGAATATCCTACACAAACACCTACCATGACAACCACATAACCTACAGAGCAATGTGACAACAATTCAGAACAAAGTTCCCACACCTATGACTATGCCTTACCAAACAACCCACCAGACCAAAATACATTACCTACTGCTCCCATATAAAGGAAAAGCAACAGAATACACATGACTCCTAAATACCTGCAAGATTATGTCCTTCACACCACAACACATCAATTCATTCACTCTCTTGATAATAACATTGTAGCATTACAAGTTTGTTATCCTGTAGGAACAGATGAAAAAAGGTTAAGGGTGCTGAACAACAATGATTACAACAGTTTTATAGGTAATGTTTATGGAATTTTTGAGCCTTTATCCTATGAAACTGCAAGTAAAGATGAAAAATGGGTAGAGTATATGAATGAGCAACTATCTGCATTAGAGAAAAATGAAACTTGAAAACTTACATAGTTACCTAAAGGAAGGAAGGCCATAACCTCAAAATGGGTATATAAAGTGAAGCACAATCCAGATGGCACACTGGATAAATTGAAATCCAAACTTGTGGCAGAAGGTTTTAGCCAAAGGGAAGGAGTTGATTACTCAGAAGTCTTCTCTCCAGTAGCAAAGGTTGTGACTATAAGGATGTTCTTGGCCATTGCTGCCTCTAAGCAATGGCCAATCCATCAATGTGACATTAATGATGCTTTTCTTCATGGTTACCTAAAAGAGGAGTTGTATATGCTACCCCCATAAGGCTATAAAGCTAAGAAAGAACAGGTATACAGGCTAATCAAATCCATCTATGGTTTAAAACAGGCGGGCAGGCAGTGGAATAAAGAGTTATCTTCAAAAGTACACTCAATAAGGTTCACTAAATCAAAAACAGATCATTGCCTATACTCTAAGGGCACAGGAGATAACTCCATGGCAGTAATCATCTACATCGATGATATTTTAATGACAGGTGCTAATTAAGAACAAATGTAATCAGTTAAGACGACATTGAATGCAGAATTCACAATCAAGGATTTGGGATATGCAAAATTTTTCTTGGGAATCGAAATAGCAAGAGTAAAAGATGGGATGATAATTACTCAGGGCGAATATATCAAAGATATTTTGCAGGAAACCAATTTTAGTGGACTGTACACCTTGCGTAACACCTATCATCCCTATAACAAAATTAACCATTGAAGAAGGTGAGTTATTAGATAAACCAAAAATATACAGAAGATTAGTGGGAAGATTACAACACTTAGGCTTCACTAGGCCTGATATTACATATGTGACACAACAACTAAGCCAGTTCGTGAGCAACCCTAGACTACCACAGTGGGAAGCAACTAAACGAGTACTGAAATACCTTAAGGGAACCCCAGAATTTAGGGATTTTTTATGCAGCAAATGAAAGCCCTCACCTTGTAGCTTATTTTAACTCGGATTGGGGAAGTTGTGTCTTCTCTAGGTGCTCCTTAACAGGCTTCTGCGTGTTCATCGGGAGGTTTCTGATCTCCCAAAAAAAGAAGAAATAAACAACAGTGAGTCGCTTGTCAGCTGAATCGAAGTACAGAAGCTTAGCCTCAACAACTTACGAATTGAAATAGATAACGCAATTACTTCAAACTTTTAGGGTTAAGATTCAAGAACCATACCTCTATATTGTGACAACTAAGCCGCCATCTACATCTCGAAAAATCCCATCTTTCACAAGAGGATGAAGCACTTTGAGATTGATCTCCATCTGGTTCGAGATTGTGTGAGTTTAGGGTTTCTTGAGCTAAGACACGTGAACAAAAAGGAACAACTCACAGATTTATTCACGAAGGCATTGTACGCAGGCGTGTTTTTGGATCTCATTAACAAGTTTGGAGTTATTAGTCTTCGATCGAACCTTCGACTTGAAGAGTGGGTGATAAAACACCCAAAAACGTATTGATGGGTTTGGGCGTGACAGAGTAATGGGTTTGGGCATGGCAGAGCAACCACAGGCCACAGCATCGGGCTCCTATTGTTCTACTGTTTTCATTTTGTGTTAATTCATTTTATGTTACTGTTTCGTCTTTTTCTGTTTTTTCTTTTTCTTCCCTTCACCACACATATGGTATTGTATAGCTAGCACTTTACATATTTGTTAATTAGAATTTTCCCTTGATTCTAGAAGACACAACCAATAGGAGAAGAGTTAGAGTAGTATAAATATAGTCCTTTAAATACAATACGAGATTGAATAAAATTATTCCTTCAATTTCTACTGTCTTTCTTCTACCTTTTCTAACAATATTAATTCCACATAATTTGATTTATTATTAATTTATAATTTATGTTATTTGAAATAATTGTCTTTTATTTATATTTACCATAACTTCCTTATTATTTAATGTATAAGATGTTTGTAAATAAATATGTGGTCCATATTAAAACCATAAAAGTATGTATAAAACCCACCTTGAGAAAAATCTATATTATAGTAGTCGAAACTCATTAACACTTGAAGCTATTGGTGCGTCGAAGAAACCTAACAAGGTGATTAAATGAACCCATCAAAAGAACTTAGTTAGGTGATTGAAGCATCGAAGGAATCCATTAAAAGTTGAAGCTAAACAACTTATTTTGGTGAGTTAATTTTCAATTTCATGATTGAAGCTTGGGCTTTATTCGATTTGACTAAAACTTAAAGCTAACTCATTTTTCTCTGTCAGTTTTATATAAGAATGAGGTAATATAACTTTGGTTCATAAGATAGAAGCTTTAAGTACTTTTGGCAGTAATATTAGGAAATCCTCATCCATTATTTTGCATATATTTGTTATTTGTTATAATGTGAGTGTATTATACTGGTTTCATATATCTTATTAAATTTATCACATCCCTGAATTTTGTAAATAATTGTATTGAAATGTAATGTTGAGGTATAATTTGGAGTGTATCCTCATTTCTTATATGTATTGGATGTTTATTATATAGGCTTTATCACATAATTACCTTTATTCCATCTTTATCTCCAATTAGCACAAGTGTATCTTGCACGCATTTTGTTTTCCATATATGGTAACAATGTCGTGATTGCATTAAGAAAATTGTGATTAACCATATAAACCAAATAAAAAATAAATTTCATTTAGTTATACAAAATTATGATTAGAAATATGAATACATACTTTTTGTATATCAGAAATAGAGGTTAAGTCAATGCTAACTTTAAGTTTTATATCTGAATTAAAATCTAGAAACCATTTCCATATCTTTATCTATTCAACACAAGCAATATAAAACATTTGAATTTTTTTATTCTATCCAACAATAGCTACCAACTATCCTTTACATATTCCCGTCAAGAAACATCTATTTAGCCCCATTATTAGTTTACATCATTCAATCTAACCCTTTTTACAAGCATTGAAACAGATATAATCACTACAAGACATTGTATTTTTAGTGAAAGCAAAAGTTGTTAATAAAAGCAGTAATATTAGTTATTACTATAAATAGTGTTCAATTTTTAAAGTCATCACCTCTCATCATAAATACATCCGTCACTAATGAAATAGTGACTAATTTAAAAAAATGCTCGCAATTATGCAACACTTTTGTGACAAAAGTACTGACATTAAAGACTATGGAATTTGTAACAATACTATATGGTCATAATAATTTTACATATTTACAACAAGTTTGTTGACACAAACAATATTAAGCAGCGACGAATAAAGTCGTAACAATGCTTAATTTTATTGTGACAACATTATTGCCATTAAAATAATTGAAAATAGTGACAAAATATTTGTCACTCGTGCTTTTTTATCAGTATCCATTACTTATTGGTCACTAATATTTCAAGGAAAAAGTATCAACATCATTTTGTCACAAAAATGAAAAATTTTTCTTGCGAAAAATATTGTCACTAATGTGTTTATTATTGTCACAAATAAAATTATCAATTCAATAATGAAATTGCATTAGTAGTAAAAGAAATTTGCATAAATGACCATATTGTCAAACAAATTTTGCCACAAGTATGAAAATTATATGTTACAATAATGTTGTTACTAAATAAATATTACATGTTACAATAAATTTATCACTAATGTGTTAGTGTTTGTCACAAATAATATTAATAAATTTAACAATTTAGTTGCTTAATCAATAAAAAGTTTTGCATTAGTAGCAATAAAATAGAAATTGTCACAAATGATACAGATTTTTAGCTCCAAGATATTGTCACACAAGCAAATCAAAATTATTAGTATATATAAAAATATATAAAAATCACCAAAATGTACAAAATTCTAATTTTCAATATATAAAATTGGAAAATTTAATATCCAAGACATTTATATTTATTACAAAGATCTCAAACTACTACGTACTAATTTAAGTTAAAACTCTCTAAGGTAAATTTTCTTGGCTATTCTTCCAGATGAAGTTCACCATTGATTTGTTTCTTGCAAAATAAATAAAAATAGAATCAATTAATTAGTTTATAAATGTTAAGTTATAAATTTGGTACTAACATTTTATAATAATATAATGATAATGATAAGAAGTGATAATAACTATTTGCCAAATGTGCAAAAACAATATAAATTTGTTTCATTTTCGTGGCTTGCTTCTCAATAGCTTGAATCTTCTCATTATGAGCTTGAATCTTTTCATTTTGTATTTTTGCAATTTCAGTAAGTCTTGCAACTTCATCGTCTAAATCACTTGAACGTTTCTTTGCAGCCTCAACTTCAGTGACTTTTTTCTTAGGACTTAGATGTTATCTCTTTAACACCTAAACCACGTGAATAGCTCGACTTTCTTTCTAGGACAAGACTGAAATGCTCAGCGAATTGTAGAGGTGCAAATGAAATCTTTTCCTCATTTTTCTCTCCCTTTTCTTAAAACTTATTATGTATATTTAGATATAATTTAAAAATTTAGTAAAGTAATTTTAAAGTTTTTAAAAAAATGTAATTTGACTATAACTTCCATACCATTATTTCTTCTCCATTTGGAACAGACCGAGTTTCATTTGGCTTTTATCGTAATATCTTCCAAAAGTTAACAACGTCAAACCACTCATCAGAATCTTTATCTTTATAAAAAAGAAAAAAACAAAAACAAAAAATGATTAATTGGAACTTGATTTTTTTAAAGAAAAATATAATTTTAATTTTAATTAAATAAAATTTTACTTTACCATCCCATATGCAATATGCACAATCGATTTTGTACCAGAAACTAATTTCATCTCTTAATTGCTCCTATTACTTATGTTTCTTCTGCTTTACTCCTATACATTGATAAACAATTTATTTTTAACCAAAAAAAAACAACTAACAAAATAAGTTAAAGTACTTAAATTTTAAAACTACCTTAAAATTTAAAGTCTCTCATTTATTCTCAATCAATCATTGTCAATCAGCAATGTTTGCTCTTTAGACAGCTTTGGTGGAAATGATAATGTCAAATTTTATATTATACAATTAAGTAGTGAATAGGCTTCAAAAATAGGAAAGAAATAAGGAGACGGTGTATCATGTACACAAAAGGAGGTCTTCTAACTCTAAACATGAACCCAACTTGTTAATGACGTATATGACCCTGGCAATGGATCCTCACCCTCTAGATCACACACTTATTTCTACAACCAAATGACTGTATTATGCAGCTTGCTAAATATAAGGAAAAAAGAAACATGTATTTAGACCCAAATCAGCTTAGGCCTGAAATCCAAGGCCTTTTCCTCCAACTTCTCATAATCAAGATAGCCAGTTTGCAAATTCACCTTATAAGGTAAACTCTCAAAGTAAATCGCAGTCGTCGAGATCTTCTTCCCACCAGAGTTGTAATACCCATGAGTCAAAGTCTTCCAAAAGGCAAGTCCAATCCCATGATTAGATTATGGGGTTGAAGCACCGTTAAATAGGTGGCGAAGTTGGCCGGAGAGCAAAAGTAGGGATGGAAATTAACGCCCCACTTGGTGAGGTCGAAGTGGAAGTCCTAGAGAGCGTGAGAATGGTAGAGGTCTTCGATTTCGTCGATGAACTCATTGCCTCCGTAGTAGCGATTGTCGGGCATACCCTCGGAGTACTTGTTTGTAAGGGCATTGTAGAGGGATTCGATGATGGCAAAGGAGGTGAAGTTCTCTAATGCAATAAGCTCGATTCTTCAACTATACTAGCATATAAACCACTTCTTCTTTCTCTAGGTCCTTGTAGTATAGACAGTAGTCATAAGTGCTTCTTTTGAACCTTAGTTCTGTCACCACTTCATTGAACTTCTTGTTCTATTGCCTAGGTGCTTACTTTAGGCCATATAGAGACTTTTCTAGCAAGCAAACATGATATGGTTTCTGCTTATCTATGAAGCCAGTAGGTTGCTTCATATAGATAATTTCTTCTAGTCTTCCATATAGGAAGGTTGTCCTTACATCCATCTAATGTATTTCCCAATCATTCAATGTTACTAGGGTCAATATTATCCTTACTGTTTTAAACTTGACCACTGGAGAAAAGATTTCCTTATAATCTACTCCTTCTCTTTGCCTAGAGTCTTTTGCAACTAGTATTGCCTTGTAGGTCTTAGGATCAACTTCAGTCACTCCATCCTTGAGCTTGAATATCCACTTGCATTCAATCACCTTAGAGTTTGGTGGCTTAGGAACTAGCTTCCAAGTCTCATTCTTTATTAAAGAAGTGTATTCACTTAGGCAAGCCTCCTTCCACTGATCTGCATCATTCCTCTCCATAGCCTCTTTATAGGTTTCTGGTGATTTAGATTCAACTGTTTCTGCAACCAAACAGGCATAGTCAACTAGGTTAGTCTCAAAATACCTTCTCTTTGGTATTATTTGCCTTGGTTCCCTATCTCTGACTAGTTGATAGTCCTGTAGTGGAACTTGGGCTTTTGTTGTTCCCTCTTCTTGTTATGTTCCCTCCTGAGGGTTAGAACTTGAGTCCATTAATTCTTCTACTACTTCTCTTGTCTGTTCAGTAGCTGTTTCTATTTCTCCTCCTTCATATGTGGATGGTAGGACATAGAAGGGAGTCAAACTGTTGTCTGAACCCAGCTGTTATAGGACAGTCTCCTAAACATGCATTCCTCCATCTTTATGCTTCAGCAGTGGGAATTCAGATTCCCTGAACACCACATCTTTGCTTATTTAAGTTTTGTGTGCTCCTGGCTGTAGGATTAGGACCTTATACCCTTTTGTGCTTTCAGGATATCCTAGAAGCACTCTTTTAATGGCTCTAGGTTCTAACTTTCCTTCTGTTTGGTGGATGTAGACACTGCATCCAAAATGTCTCAAGTTAGTCAAATTAGGTTTAGTTCCAATCCATACTCTTCAGGAGTCTTGTACTCATTTGCAGATGTTGGTAATCTGTTTATGAGATAAGCTGCTATTTTGATGGCTTCCCTCTATAGTGCTTGAGATAGGCCTGAGGACAGTAGCATGCATCTTGTCTTCTCTAGGAGTGTCCTGTTTAATCTTTCTGCTACTCCATTCTCTTGAGGAGTAGCTTTTACTATTTTGTGCCTTTGAATGCCCTTCTTTTCATAGTAGTCATCAAACTCCTTGTTGCAGAACTCCAAGCCATTGTCTGTCCTCAAACACTTCAGTTTCTTTCTAGTTTGGTTTTCCATCAGGGTGTGCCACTTGATGAATGCTTCTAGTGCTTCGTCCTTGGATTTTAGGAGATATATCCAGCATTTTTTGGATCTGTCGTCAATAATTGACATGAAATATCTATTACCTCCCATGGTTTGAGCCTGTGCTGGTCCCCATAGGTCACTATGAGCATATTCCATGTTGCTGGTGGCTTTCCTTGTAAATTTTGGGAAAGGAGTTTTGTGGTGTTTACCTAGGATACACCCTTCACAGAAGTCAATCTTCTTTACAGTAGTGTTTGGTAGCATGCCTTGTTGCTCTAGGTGCTTGAGACTCTTATTCCCTGCATGTCCCAGTCTTGCATGCCATAGGATTGTTGAGTTCAGCTCTTTTTCCTCTACTGTTAGGTTGATTTCTGTAGTTCCTACAACATAGTGTAAGCCTCCTCTCTCAATTGCTCTTATAACCACCTTTCCATCCTTGATGATTTCTCTTAAACCATCTTTAGACTTGATCTTGTATCCCTGCTTATCAAAAGCACTTTCGGATAGAAGATTTCTTCTAATTCCAGGGACGTATCTTACATTGCTCAATGTCCTCTCTTCCCATAATACATCTTGATGGAAACATTGCCAATGCTTTTGATATATTGCTTCCCTGCATCAGCCATCCTTACTTTGGTTGACAAGCTCTCAAATGTAGAGAACCACTCCCTGTGGGGAGTTACATGTATTGTACAGCCTGAATCTAGAATCCAGTCTGTTATGACTTCATCTGCTTCAGCTGTTAATGCAAGAATCTCATCTCCACTAGATTCTTCTAGTCTTTCAACATTTCCTGCATCAGCCTTCTCTGCTTCTTTATCCTTCTTTTTCTTCGTACAATCTTTAGCGAAATGGCCAATTTTATCACAGCAAAAACATTTCTTACCTTTGGCTTTGTTCTTTTTCTTGTCATCATCAGTTTTCCTCTGTTTGGCCTTTCCTTTAGTTTTCTACCCACCTTTCTTTGAGCCATTTTGTGCTGATTTGTTCTCAGATCTGTTGTCCAAGAACATCACTTTTGGTTCCTTTTTAAAGTGATTATTGTCTATCACTTCCTCCATCAAAGAGTCAAGAACTCTCTTTACTGTTAGAGCATCACCACTAGCATGCTTCACCACTTTTCTGAATGCATTATACTCCTGTGGTAGGGATTTTAGAATCACCACTGCTTGGTGTTCTTCAGAAATCACCTCCCCAGTAGCTTCAAGATCTTGAATTAATTTGAAGAAGTAATCCAGATTGTCTTCTAGAGTTACCGTTGTATTCATCTTGAAGTTGGCAAGATTGTGCAGCAATGTCATCTTATTGGGTAGGCATCTTTTTGAGTAGATCTCATCCAATTTATCCCATAGAAGCTTTGCAGTGTTGCAATCTTTCACCTTTCTGATGACAATTGGTGAAAGATGCAACATTAGCTTGTAATGTGCTAATCTTGCCTTCTTTAGATTCTTCACAGGATCTTGTTCATCTTCATATGTAGCATCTATGGCTCTAAAGCATTCATAGGATTCAGGAAGGGCTTGCAGGATTCAGGAAGGGCTTGCATCTATAATTTTCAGATTGCAAAGTCCTCCTTTCTTGTGAACACTTCCATCTCTTTTCCCACCATCTTGTAGGTTCTTTGTATAGACTTGTGCTTGAACTTTCTTTGATGGATTCTTTAACTTGTGAATGTGGGCAGAAACTTTGATGGCTCTGATACCACTCTGTTAGAAACTTGATGTTGTTCCTGTACTGATGATGATTAAATCTTAGATTTGATTATTGTAGAAATGGAAATTGTAAGAAAGTAAAGACACTCAGAATTTACTTGGTTCGATAGCACACAACTATCTACGTCTAAGGGTCAAAACTCACACATCGGATTTTACTAATATCAAGAAAGAAGTTATACAAGAGATTGAGTGTTTTCCCTAAAAACACCTGCAAGAGTTCTTCACAAACTCCCTAGTATCCTTTTGATAGGTACTCTAGCACTCTCACTATTTTTCTCGCTTGAATCACAAAAAATGTAAACTTAGTAGACTTGTAAGTGTATTGATGTTGTTGTGTTCTTTGGAGCTTGAACTTTGGCTATTTATAGAGTTGAGGTTGATTTACTGCCTTCGGATAATATTGACTAAGTCAATGTATTATGCATGTGTCATGCACGTGCCTCTTTATAACTTCTGCCTTAGTTTTTATGTTCACTTCCATCAGCTTTTAGTGTATCTAACGAAATGCTGCGTTTTGATTAACTCAGCAGATTGCCTTTTAATTCTTCTTCTCTTTTTCGAAGTCTCCAGCGCCATCTCCTTCACTTCACACACACGCACGACTCTTGCCCGAAAATCCCCAATTTTTGTTCTGAGGTGTTTATGTGAGGGTTCATGGAGAATCTTGTGTGATTCTTCACAGAAATCATTGAACAATCAAGTTCTAATGTTCTTGCATCAGCCTACGGATAGTCTTAGATTAGAAAAGTTGAAAAACAAAAAACATATTGGACTCGAGAAAGATCTCTATAGATGTTCATAAAATTGTCATGGTAGATTTATTGAGTGCTTAATTATTCAAGATGTAGATTGTTAGATAATAAACTTGAATTATGATTTTTAGAGTCCTAGTTAGAGTTATTAATTAGAGTCTTTGTTTAAGTTAAATAGTAGTAGTTTAGTTTATCAAAAATTGGTTTTGTAAGCTTATATTTATATGGACATATTTCATAGATAGGATTGACCTTTGAATAAAGAAATTTGTTTACCTCTATACCTCTATTTTTTGGTTTGTCTCTTCTGTATTTTGCTGCCCAACAAAGTGGTATCAGAGGTAGAAATCAGTTTTCCACCTTCCATCTCTTTGAGACGTTTTATCAAACACCTCTCATGCAGAACACTAAAACCATCAACAACCAGAAATCCAAGGTCCAAGAGTTGAGACATAAATGCAAGCTAGAGCTGTTGAATCAGCTCAGAGATCTAAAGGCTGAGCTTGCCCTCCTACGCGTCGTTAAAGTCACCGATGGTGCTCTTAAAAACTCTCCAAGATTAAGGTTGTGAGGTTGTTGATTGCAAGAGTGTTGACAGTGATTTCACATAAGCAGAAGGCTACACTAAGGGAGGCATATAAGAACAAAAAATTCTTGCCACTTGATCTACGTCCCAAAAAGACAAGAGCCATTTGAAGGAGGCTTACCAAACAACAGCAATCATTGAAGACAATCGTAATTGTTTAGCCACTCGTCAAAAAATATACAGAAGTGCTAAAAGTTATATTTTGAAGGTGTTCCATAGTAAAAACCAAGATGAATGGAATATTACAGTTTTAATTTTCGAAACTTAACAAGGAGAATAACATAAAGTTGTGTCCTTTATGTTTGTGATACTTTTTGGGTGCTGATTAGATTGTAGTCACTACGATGGTCTTTCGAGTCAGTATTTGGATTGTATCACTTGCATGTTTGGGGATGTCTCTAGTCTCATATTCGGTTATTCTGCCCATAGGTGTTGACCTTATATAAGATTTTAAGATGTACATAAAAGCATTTGATAGAGGAAGACCGTTACTTGAATGATCTATTCACCCATAGATAGTAGTGCCATGAGCGTTGATGGTTTGTACTTTGATCGCTTTTATATGGAGGCCTAATTGCATATATTATGTATTTAGCCCATAGGTGTTTCATAATATATGCAATTAAATTCTCTATATAGATACTTTTTAATGCTTTAAAGTATCATTATTATCCTGCATTTATACTGATTTTGACATTGTCTTTTCTATTTTTCAGTCAACAATAATGCCATCATTATTGAAACCTTAAATGGTTTCAACTTCAAGAAGTGGAAGAAGGACGTGGACTTTGCATTGGAGATTGTGAACATCAGCATGGCCATGCACATTGAGCGGCCTCCTCCACTTACAGATGTCAGCTCAGAAGCTGACAGAGTAGCTATGGTGACCTAGGAAAGGTTAAATAGGCTGTGCTATTTGACCATTAGGAGGTTGATACCAGATCATCTATTGAGTGGACTCGCGGAGACGATCGTAGCATGGGAGTTCATGGATAACATATTCCAGAGATACGAGGTCTCTTCTAATGCTGAACAGAGCTCCCTGATGAAGGAGCTATTCTCCATGAGGTACACTGGAGAGGGAGGTGTGTAGGAGCATATCATTCGGATGGTGCACCTTCAGAGCAGGCTGAAGGCACTTGATATACCGATCACTGACTCGTTGATAGTGCATCAGGCACTAAACACTCGTCTGCAGGAGTTTGAGATGTTGGTCACGTCCTACATCTCACAAGATGAGCCCTGGGACATCGATGCCATGATTTCTCGATGTACTGCAGCAGAGGAGAAGATTAAGAGCTCTCCTCATTCAGCTATGTTTGCAGCCGCGAAGGATAAAGAGAAGGCTAAACCCCAGCATCCTAAAGGCAAGGGTAAGGGTAAGACACCCAAACCCTCTCCTCAGATTTAGAGTGGTCAGTCTAGCATTATGAAGGACCCACATGACCTCAATAGTATAAAATGCTTCTTCTATAAGAATAAGGGGCACAGGAAATCTGATTGCCAGAAGTATAAGCTTTGGAAGGTCAAACAGGAGCTCTCAAGTAACTCTTCGGCCTTTTTGATTCATGAATCCAATGTGGCTATAATTGCATCAAGTTCTTGGTAGTTAAATAGTGGAGCTTCTAACTATGTTGCTTCCACGATGCTGGTGGATCTAATTTTGGAAAACTGGCATAGCTTAACCTAATAATAGGAAGGGTTTTGTTGTTACATTGAATGGCTTGTTTCTACGGTTGCATTTTCATATAACAAATTCTAGTTAGAAGTTTATATTAGAAGGCGACTAATCGAGAGGCTAAAAGATTCTCTCAATAAAATTGGAATAAACACTTAAATTTTTATTTTCGGTGTTTAAAAACTAGATAAAGGAATAAATGACTATTATTCAAGTTTATAATGTGTGATCTACGTGAAAGACATGTGAATACTATTGCATGCCTTGGCCCCTTTCTCTAAGTCAAAAATTATTGGTCAATAGATTGAAAAAATTGGATGTGCATTTAGCTTGTAGCAAAAATTGTCTGCACGATTTGCTGAAGATTTGTTTGACATTTGTTGAAGATTTGTTGCGAAATTGACGTAAGCTTGGGATTATTCCCTGCAAACAGAGAAGTTTACAAAAGCTCTCAATACACCAAAAACCAATCCTTCCATTCTTTCTTCAGTCTTTAATATATTTGAAGAGGTCTTAAAATATTTGTTCTAGCATTTGTACTATTGTACGTTCTCCACATATTAGTGAATTTGGCTCACCCTCCGACTATGGACATAGGTCACATTGACCGAACCACTCTTGTGTCATATCCTATATATTTTGCCTCTTCTTTATCTTTCGTTATTAAGATTCGAGCTATTAAATTCAACCGGTATCATATCCAAAGGGCATTTTCTTTAACAAACACATTCTAATTATCAACCCATGCAAAATTTAACGCCTTTCATCTAAAATATTAAATATATTTTAATTTTTTATAATACCACATAAAAATATATATTGATATATCACAATGTTAATACTATTAATGATAATATGTTAATTTGTTATATAAATCCAATATAAGAACTACATGCATAAAATTTTTAATGTATAACAACTTAATGTAATTAGTTTTTCCAGAAGTACTGATGGTGAATTAGGCATGTATTCATGTTCATAGATCATATGACATGAAGTATTACATAGTGAAAATTAAAATATATTAAAATTTTCAAATATTTTAAATGTCAAGCCTTTAGCAACGATTCCCATAATAGTCACTAAAAATTGTTTAACATTAAGATTTTGAATAAATTATTTCAAATATTTAACAATTTTTAGTGACTATTATGGGAATCGTTGCGAAAGGCTTAACATTTGATGAAGAAATTGTTAAACATTGGAAAAGGTCGCGCCTTTTGCAATGAGTCACATAAATTGTCGCTAAAGACATTCCTTTAGCGACGATTCGGAAAACGTTCCAAAAAGTTAGACTTTTGGTGAGGAATTTGAAAATTGTCACCAAAACCTGCCAAAAAATGTAGCTAAAAGTTAATTTTGTTGTAGTGAATTTTAAATTTTAAGTAATTTTATTTAAAATTAAATATACTTTTCATGTCTTATTAGAGGTAAAAGAAATAGGTGCAAGCATTAGTATGACTTCATAGAGGAAATGCCAATGTCTTCACTATTATCTAGAACTCATTTATGTCCAACCTTAATTATTTGCTGAGATCCAAATCCTAAATGATAAAGAAAAAAAACACTGATTTGAATTATTTGAAAATTCAAATGGACGCTAAAAGTAGGTTCAGAGAAAATGTTTGGCTTGAAATGTTTAACTTATCATTCATGCGCTTCTTGCAATCTTAATATTACAAACGAGAAAGCATAGCCTTTAGAAGGGTGAAGATCTGAGAGCATTATTTACAGATAGTAGAGACGAGGGAGAGGATGAAAAGGTGAAAATAGACCAAAGATACTCATAAATTGAAATTTTCGGCCTATTAAATTAGAGTTAATTAGATTAAATTAGTCTGTTTGGTTTTATTTAGAATTAATTAAAATAATCAAATTTATTAAACATAAATTAAATTTAATGAAAATTTTTTAATTTACAGTAGTAGCCACCATTTTACTTTTCCCCCGATGACTTTCTGTATGTTTTATAGGAAAATACTTGGAAGCTATCATTTTAATGGTTTTATGGCTATCATAATTACCGTTAATTAAATTACTTTATACATCATTAAATAATTTACAGTATTAAAGGATAATTGAGTTAATATGAGTCATAATGATTATAATTAAAGGCCATTAAAAAGATGGTCATACCGTCTAATCCATTCTTGTAATGTTGAAATTTGTATCTATAATTACTCTTTCAATGTCTATTGGATACATTAATAACTTCATTTGTTACTCTTATCTATAAAAGGTTAAATTTGAACGCTTTAAAAATATCAAAAGTTCATTTTAAATGTGTTAAATGTTAAGGTTTAATTTATATCAGAATAAAAAATTAAGATAAAGGGCAAAAGACAAAGATCTCTTGTATAATTTAAGAAATCTTAAAAAAATTCTTAATCATTAAAAGGTTTCAAAAGAGCTCCTTTTAATTTTCAGTTTTTAGAAAAAATTATTCACGACATGGTATAAATATCAAATATAAACTAATCAAATGTCACTAATATAATAATTCAACTCAACTCTTAAATCCGTTATAAATCAATTAAACTCGATTCAAATTAATAATTTATAATAATTTTACTAAATTATTGGTTTGAGTCAAATTTTAGTTAGTTTGATTTAAATTTAAGAGATGGGTTAAACTATCGTATAAGCACCATTTGAATAGTGAAAGTGTGAAGTTAATGTCGCATATATTTCGTCATTATTTTTTAATTGAAGTCTTAGAAAGGAATTTTAAAAAAAAGAAAACTAGAAGAAGTTTTTTCGAGAATTTCAAATTTTAAGTATTTTTATTTAAAACTAAATATACTTTTCATGTTTTATTACAGGTAAAAGAAATCAGTGGGAGCATTAGTATGACTTCTTATTAGTAATATTATTGGTAGGAACATAGCCAATTTACTTAAATTGCTAATATGATTTACTTACTTGCTTATCATACCATCTTTTCCTTGTTAATTTCATTTCTTAATGACAATGATAGTGAATAAGTGCGGTGTAAATAAATCGTGAGGTATCTGTTTTGGATGAAGTGAACCAAAGTCAGCAAATTTATGACTTACTCTGTGATACTAGTCTCTAGGACCCTATTTGAGATCATAAAGTACTTTGTGAAGACGACACATATAATGAGGATGATAAGGATCGGCAAAGCCAGGTGGTTGTTGCATAAAAACAGGTTTTTGAAAGTAGCAATGAAGAAAAACAATTTTAACATCAAGTTGACAAATGAACCTATTTTTAGCAAAGGCAAGTGTAAGAATGAGGTGACTAATGGCTAGTTTGATAACAAAACTAAAAGTGTCAGTATAGTCAAGGTTGGGTGACTGATGATAACCTTTAACAATTAGGGAGCTTTATAGTGATCTAAGGACCTTCATGATTAAGTTTTGTTTCGAAATCCACTTACAGCTGACAATATCTATACCTGGAGGAGGAGGGACAAGTGATTAAATATTGTTATAACAGAGAGCTTTGAACTCATCAAGCATCGCTTAACGTCAATAAGGAAATCTGTTAGCACGAGTAAAGGAAGTAGGTTTAGATCAAGAGCTGGTGTAACATTGGAGTGGTAAGTAATGTGATCAGGAAAAGTTTTTAATGTTCGAGTAGGGTCTCGAGTGGGAGTAACCATTGGATGAGAAGATGATGATGGTGGCTGATGAATAGGTTATAGAAACAAGGGAGAACGTCTGGAAGAAATAGGTGATTTAGGACTACTTCAAACTAGTGATAAAGAAGAAGTTGAATTTGGTGGAGAAGTGGATAGTAATTGGAACTATAGGGTTAAAGATAAAGAGGTTGGAGGAGAAGGAGGAGAATTGGAAAGGAGATTAAAGAATTAAGTTTCAAGAAATCTTACACATCGAGAAATACAGATTTTATTTTTGGAGGGATTAAAACATTATATCCTTTATAACTGAGAGCGTAGTTGAGGAATACACATAGAATGAATTTTGGCGTAAGTTTATTAGTTCTAGTTTGATCAAGAAAGGAAAAACAAGTACAACTAAAAACACAAAGATGATCAACTTTATGAGGTGCATTGAATAGTAGTTTACGAGGAAATTAGTTTTGAAAAATATTACTACATAGATGATCAGGACATTGATATCAAATGTGTTCCCGTTAAGAAATGAAGGCTATAGGATTTATTGTACGTAAGTATTTACACACATTGAGAGATAAGATAGCATAGCATTATACATTTTGTTTTTGATCATATTTAGACAGAATGATAATATAGGATGAGAGTCTTATATGAAGTAATTATATCAGAAAGATTTGATTAAGATGACTATTAACAAAAGCAATTTCAAGAAAGATCACATCATTAATTAAGTCTTAAAAAACAAAATAAACACCATTTTCCAACTTCTTTAAAATAGGGAGTGATTAAACATTATAAATTAGCCTTATCATAATGGGCAGACGGTTTAATAAATTGATCGTCTTTAAGTTAATACGGATTGGTTAGACTTTATTGAAATTAATCTTAAATATTGGTTAATTATATTTAAGAAGAATTAAAATAATCTCCATTATGACGACAATAAACATAAAATGATAATATAATCATTTGCTATGTTATTAAACAAAGTTAATAATTACAAAATAAAAGTGTTTACTCTGTTACATATTAGGTTATAGGCATAATTTCAACAAAAAAAAATGGAAATTAAGATAAAGAGTCAAGTTGAGGGAGATTGATGGAAAGAAACAGCTGAAAGGGACCTACCAAGAGCTTTTGAGACGCGTTGGTTTGCATTAGCACTAGCAACCGACCTTGTTGTACCATACGATTGCCTCGGGGAGGTAAAGATAGATGACGAGCAGCTGCCCTGTTCACACTACTAGTGATGCTTTAACAACCCACGGAAAGGAAAGAGAGAAGAGGCAGTTGAACCTAAAGAACTATCCAACTCTAGTATTTCACCTAATTCTTACACATATATTTAAAAGAAGAACCTTTTTAACATTCTAATTAAAGTTTGATTCTAATCTGAAATCGTTCTCAGGTGGGTTGCAATACTTGCATTTGGAGAGGGTTGGGATAATAATCTCCATGCTTTCGAATACTCAGCTAGACATGGCCTGGAATGGTGGCAACTTGACATGACTTGGTATGTTGTGAGGTTACTTCAAGTTGTGGGTTTGGCAACTGAAGTAAAATTACCTACTCAGTTGCAGAAGCAAAGAATGGCGGCAGCGCTCAAATAATGTTAACTAATCTATATACGTAGTTGTAATTTCATCAGTTGTTTACGCAGTTAACATTTCAACATTACTTTCTTATTGATACCAAAAATCATTTCAGAAGAATTAATGTGCAAAAAATACACTGTTTGTTTCAACTACTGAACTAAACTGTTCTAGGCAACATAACTGGTT
>JANIIA010000005.1:6534353-6561578 GCA_027478495.1 Erythroxylum alaternifolium | reverse complement strand
AACAATAATAAATGTAATTAATAAAAATAATAAATTTAATAATAATAAGTATATATACTCAAGTACAAAATTAATAATAATAAGAATAATAAAACTAATAGGTGTGTGGTTTCTTTTATAACTACCAACCTCTATCCTAAACACATAAACTCACGACGTGGGATAGATGAAAAGTGCCAAATAATAACAACACCTTGCTGCCACCAACCAGATTGTTCCCCAACAGTGGCTCTTAGACACTAGAGCATCTTATCATCTTACTCCGGAGTTGGATAATCTTACCTTCCACAGTACAATGGCTCGGAAGGAGTCAAAATGGGAAATGGTAAAGCACTGCCAATCTCTCACGTTGGTTCTTCCATTTGTCATTGATAAAAGACCTGAAAGTAATGGCTTGGGTATGAATAATCGGTTGAACCGCTATGCTTCTGGAGGCCCACAAGACTAGTTTTATTATCTTGTTCTTTGTCATTTTGTGTTTTTGTCCTTCTCTCTGTCCTTCTCTTACATCTTCACTCATCCAAAATGTTCACCCATCCGACAATGTACAGCTAGCACAATTCACATGTCAGTAGAATATTTGCCCTGATTCTAGGGGACTCAACCAATAGCAAGACAGATAGAGTAGTATAAATATAGCACTGTACATACATTACAAGCTGAATAAAGTTTTATTCCTTCAAATTATACAAACACTTTCGTATCATTCTCCTACTTTCTTTACAGTCATGCTAACTCTCATTCTTTCTCATTAAACAATATTCTGCATGTACGTAGCTCTTGTTCCAATCTCTAGTCTGCTAATGCCTTCACTAGAACTAACAATGTTTTTGTTGAATTCTTCCCTAATCATTTTGTTATTAAGGATATCTGCACGAAGCAGCCTCTACATACAGATCGGAGTGGTTGTGGTCCTTATTCCGTTCTTTTAGCTCCCCAACGACATGGATCAATCCTCCTTATCTCATCGGCATTCCCGACTTGGTCATGCCAATTATCGCGTTGTTCGTCATGCCTTACAACAAACAAAAATTCCTATCGTCAGTGATATTCAAAAATCTCGTCATGCGTGTAGTGTTAGTAAGAGTCATCGTTTGCCCTTTGTTGCTTCTGCTTATAAAGCTCAAAAACTATTAGAGTTAGTTTGATCTGATGTCTGGGTCTCTCACCATTTCCATCAATTGATGGAAAACGATATTATGTCTTATTTTTTTGATCATTATAGCAAATATTGCTGGATTTATTTTCTCAAATTCAAAATTGAAATTCTCAATGTTTTCAGTAAATTTCGTCATATAGTTGAAAAACTTTTTAACACATCTATCAAGCAATTTCAGGCAGATTGGGGGGTGAATATCAAGCATTGACTACTTATCTCTTAAAAAATAGTATCACACAACGTAGTTCATGTCATAAAACACCAGAACAGAATGGCTGTGTTGAACGTAGATGCCAACATTCACTCTTACAACATTCTTTTGTTCCTAATCAGTTTTGGACCTATGCCTTTGATACTGCAATATACATAATCAATCATATGGCTACTCGCCTTTTGCATAATGTCAATCCCTTTTCAACACTTTTTGGGACATTACCTATTTATCATAACTTACATGTTTTTGGATGTCTGTGTTATCCATGGACCAAACCATACAATTTTCATAAATTTGAACCAAGGTCCAAAAAAAGTATCTTTCTAAGTTACAGCAAGTTACATAAAGGTTTTTTTCTGTCTTGATTTATCTTCCTTTAAAATCTTTGTCTCACGCCATGTTGTGTTTTATTAACAGGAATTTCATTCTCTTCTCCGGGACCAACTCAACTTGAGGGAGGATAATAAGGATAAATATTAGTTGTTACGATATACTCGTTGATAGGATAAGCTAGAGCTGTTGTTATTAAGATAAGCTTCAGTTGTTACCACATGTAATATGTATACCTGTACTCTCCCGTAAATAAAGTGTGGGCTTTTCTCTATTCATTTAACGCCAATAAAAATGACTCGATAAAAGTATGCATGACCTTAAATTTCTATCTAGTCACTTCAGAACATGATGAACATTGTTATAGCCAACACGGACACCAAAGTACTAGCCAACAAGATAGAAGCTGATGAACCAGGAGGAGAAGGTGTGGTAGGGGTAGATGGTCCACTCGTTGTGGGGCTTGGTGATGATTCCGGAGGACAATCGGCTGGTGTGTTGCCAGAAGAAGGTGAAGGAGTAGTCGGAGTAGTGGTTGGTGGTGTAGGTGTTGTAGTTGGAGTTGTGGCTCCTGATGAGACTGTAATAGCTAGCTTTTGTCCGGACTGGCAGTGACGGCCAATGGTGCAAATGAAGTAATGCTCGCCGGAGGATGTGAGAGTGACATTTGTTGGGCCGGTGGTGATTACCTGTCCGATAGCGTTCGTTGACGTGCATCCGTCAAAGGATGTTTTTTGGACTTGGAGTACATCATGCGCATTTGTCTGGAAGTTGAAGGCTGAAAACAATAGGAACCATGCATGCATATGTAAGAAACTAAAAATGATTAACCATAGTAAAGACATGAACTTGTTTTGTCAGGTTCTGTTTTTTTTTCTTTTTTTCTTTATAATAGAAACCAACATCTTGAATTCGGGATTGTATGTTAAGTTGTAGTGTGTGACAATTGCAAATTCGGGTATAATAACAAATAACGTGAGTATGTAATTACAGTAATGGTTATTGCGTTCGTAATTAAAACTTTGGTTTAAACGACTATAAGACAAACTAAGAGGAGGGTATAGAGGAATTTACTTAAGATGTCCCCAACCGCAAAAGTTTTGCCATTAGCCCACTTTGAGTATACAGTTGCACCACCTTGTGGGACGGTCCACCCTAGGCTATCTCCGACCACATGCACCGTTTGCGCCACCGCGCATCCCAAAAGGCCTGCCACCATGACTGAGATGAAAGCTATACCCATGATTCTTGCCATCCCTCTTGTTCTTATCCTCTTCTCTTGTTGCTTGGTTGCTTCTTGGATTAATTCTGGATGTTTTATGTTACTTGTGAATACATGACTTGAATGACATAGTGTCCTCTTATATATAGTTATCGAGGCATGAATAGAGTTGATTGGGTCCAATTAGATAGGGTCATGGAGGACCAAGTAGTGTACCACAGGGGCAAGCAAAGAATCAATGCCGGTCTTGTATGCGATAGTTATGGAGATTTGAATTGAAGGCATAATTGCCAAAGAGGAAATTTTGGATGTAGAAACTAATGAAGCAAAACCTAAAGTGCAAGTATCTTGGCAATAGTCGCTAACTTATGATGTTTAGCTTTAACATGAATTAATAAACAGGAAATGTATAAATTTTAAATATTACAAAAAATGGTATTATATTATTTTTTATTAAAAAAGTTTTGAGGACTATCTTCTTGATTTGTCGGGATTTATATAAATTAACTGATAATATTACTCTTTTGTGATTGAAAGATCACAGGTTCGAATCACAAAAATTGTCTCTTTATAAAATACAAAGAAAGGCTGATATAATTGACAACCCTCTCTCAATTTTCGCAAAGTGAAGAATCTTATGCACTAGAGTTTACTCTTTGCCCTTATAATAAATTAACACTTCAAAGTTAACATTTTTTGAATATTTGATTAGCAAAAAAATATAATTGCTTAGTTTTTTTATAAGCCTTTTTTTTAATAAAAATAGAACATTTTCCCTTATCATCTTAAACAAGAATATACTCACATAATAAGTAATCATTGAGATAATTAAAGTAACAAACTAAAAAATATAAATTATGAGTAAACCTTTAATTTCCTCGTGCTTGCAACCTAGACCCATTCCTTCCAAGACGTTGTGAAGAAAATATTGCGAAGTTAGACTCTGGGGCTTCCAAGTTTCGGTGAAGTTTGAACGTATTGTTGGTTCAACCCAAAAGTCGAAAGAAGTTTCTTCCTTGTGCGATGCCTTTTCAATCCTTTGACACTTTCCTGGCTTAGAAATGAGAAGCAAGGTCTAGTCGAAGGGGTGATGGCTTGAGAGCTGGATCCATTCACCAAGTGAAACTCAAGTGGTTCCACCAAACACGTTAGAGCTGATCAAGACTTTATTGACTCAATCCCATTACCCCACTAATTACCTTTCAAGAATAGAAATTCCTTGATAACAAGACTTGCAATTGTCATACAGTCGTAGCTACCAAGACAATTCCGTAAATAAAGGGTCATTTGATTAAAATTTTACAGGTCTAGTTTGATTTTTTTTTTTTTACTTTCACATTAGACCATATGTGTGATGTTTAATTTTTTTTCCACATTAAATCATAGAGATAATATAATATTATTGGAATTTTAAATTACATATTATAATCAAAAATAAATTCGTGATATTGTATTCAAAAGTAGTAAAACTACCTTAGATTCCATAAATAAACCCTACAACAAAGAAGGGTTTTGGTGATTAATATAACATCGTAGAAAGAAACAAAATTGTCACAAAAAGTATTTAGTGATGACAAAAATCGTCAAATAAATGATCGCAAAAGTTTGATAGCAAAAAATTATCTACGACGTTTGAAAGGAATCGTCGCCAAAAGATTTTGCTACGATCATCCTTTCGTCGCTAGTAAGAATAGGTTACCAAAGGAGAAATAGTCGCAGATCACTTATTGCCACGTTAAGTTTGGTAGGTAAAGGTAATTAGTTTCGTTAATGTAGGCATAGATAATAATGTTTATTGAAGATTTATTTTCATAGCATAATATGTTTAGATACAAAAATTAGAGCATAACTAAATGTTATTAGATACGTTCTATAAGGCGTAAGTAAAAAGATTTGGTGACCATTTTATATTTGTAACTAAAAACTTTTAGTAAAGAATATTTATTTTTAATTTACCTTCCCTATTACCAATTTAATATTTAATTATAATTATTAACAACATTTTTAGTTCATGTTATTGTTTTTAACATAGTTTGAATTATAATTTAGTCAAAATTTATAATTATTGTTGGTGACATATTGTTTAAATAATAATAAATTAAAATATTTCATAATTACAAAATGAAATGCATTTTATACAAAAACATATAATTAAATGTTAATTACAAAACTTAAAGAGAAATTTATCGACAAACTAAAACTCCCAAAAGCCCTGCCACCATGACAAAGATGTAATCTATTATTACCCTTCATTAAGAGTCTTTGAGGACTTCCCTTTGATTTTATCACGGTCTATAATGAAGTAACCCATCAATTTTAGCTTTTTTTTAATATTTGAACAGAAAAAAATTTCCTTAGTAAATTTCAGAAACTTAACATGTAAAATTATGTATGTAAGCTATTTGTTTAATAAAATAAAACAATTGTCCGTACAAAAACTTGTAAATCACTATTGTTTTAAAAAAGTAATCCTTTGTGAAGAAAATGTTGCCCAAGAAGTTAAAATTCTACCAATTGGAAGTCTGAGAAGCCCATCAATTAGACACGGAGAGCTTTCAAGTCTGATGAAAGTTCGAATATATTATTGCAAGCATTCAGTGCTTCTTTGACAATTCTAGGCTTAGAGATACGAAGCAAAGTCAAGTTGAAGAAGTGTTAACTTGAGGGCGGGATCCATTGACCGAGTGAAACTAAAGTGGGTTCTCCACCAAACACGTTGGAGCTCATCAAGACATTATTGACTCAATCCCATTACCCCACTAATTACCTTTCTAAAAATAGAAATTACTTGCAATTGTCATAACAAAACTGCTTTAAATTCGTTAAGTAAAGGATTTTTATTAAAATTTGTAATTTGACATAATTTTCTAACTTTTACATTAGATTATAAAGAAAATATGACATTATCCAAGTTTTAAATTGCAGATTACAATTGTAATTAGAGTCATAATACTGCATTCATAAGCATGCCCTATATTATTGCAATCCACAAAAGTACTCTATGTATGTCATTTGATTAGAACCTTTTGTTTTCACATTAGATTACAAAGATAATATGATATTGCAATTTTAAGTTTAAGGATTGCATTTATAATTAGGATCGAGATATTGCATTCGTAAGTGTATCCTTAATTACTGCAATTAATTGATGACAATTATAATGAAGATATAGTTAGAGTGCTTAGAGGTTGGTTTGTTATTAGATATATTTACCTTTTTCAGGTAAAGAACAACATAGATTCTTGAACATCAAATCAATTGGAATCTCCTGATTTCCACTAAAAATAAGTATTGAACAGAAAAGGGTGAAAAAAAAAGAGGGAAGAAAAGGAATGGATATTACAAATTGCTTATTTTCATTATCTTCTCACCCATTCACAATATGGTAAATTGCTGAAGATGTTTGAAAAGACCATCAGCAATTTATGGTCATCATTGATTCAAGAATAGGAAATACATTTGTATGTAAATCAATGTGTCACAACTACATTTAGTTAATTCAAGAACATAGGAATGAGAAACTTTGTGATCCCAATCAACTATGAAGCTAAAGTTAGTAGCAGAACCGCCAGGCAACTTGTCAGGAGTAGTGAATAGGAAGACGATGCCCAATGGTGAGACCCAGGACCCTGTAAACCAAAAAGATTATCAGAACATCGGTTACTTCTAATTCTTTAAAGATTAGCATATGAAGGAAGATGCTATCAGGAAACTCGTACTCTGAATGGACGACGAGACGAAAATCCTGAGGATGATGCAAGTCCATGGAACCCAATATCATATGCAATGCTTCCATCAGGTTTAAACAACCCGAAGTTCCTCTCAGAAGTTGGTCCAGGCTTCAAATTCTCATTGAACAATGCAAACACATAAGCTCTAGCCACTACCTTAGGCCTATAGGGTGTTCCCTTCTTTTTTGCCAGGCGTTTACGCAGATTATAGTTGTAAGTCTTGGCATTCTGTAAAGTAGCACCTGCCTCACTTTCGTCTCCATGTGAAGCCCAACCTGTTTCAGAAACTATGACTTCCGTCTTTGGAAAACCAGCCTTCTCCAGAGCTGCATAAGCTGCGTCAACCTGAGCCTCGAACATGTTATCATAGTGCAGATTAGTCTTTGTATCTACAATCCCAGCATTTTTTTTGAAAAGTGCATAGTTAATGTCAATGTGCTCAGGATCATTCTTGTAGGCCAGGAAAGGATAAGCATTAATGTAAAATGGAGATCCAATCTGCCAAAAGAACTGCAACAATGGCTTCATGTATGGAGCAACATCTTCCCTGAAGGTGCACGCTGAAGGTGGGTATGAATTGGCGAAGACAGCCTCTGAGTGTGGACTAGACACCTGAATGGTTTTGGTTAGGCCTAGTCTTCGCAGTGCAGCATGAACATTTTTTGCTGCAGGCAACAGAGCCTCCCATAACTCGATGTCTGTACCCCCCAAGATCTCATTTCCCACTGCGATTCCAACGATGCTAGTTCCAGGAAGGAATGGCTCCACATTTTCTTTCACCCAATTCATTGCACGATCCTCACCAACACTTATATCCTTCAGATACTCATTCGGAAGTCCAACTATGATTTCAATTCCTGACCCTTTAAAGGCCCTGAGGACTTCATGATCAGCATCATAAATTCTTATATTCTTTATCTTGCAGGCTCTCAGGAGTTTTGCCACGCTTTCTGGTGAAGGTAAATTATCTGCTATCCTACCATAATTTACTCCATATGTACCTTTGAAACCCTGCACCACGAAAACTGGAGGGAAAGCAACAATACAATACTAACGGATTAATCTACATAATAACTAATGAACCAAGTCTCGTTGGTACAGCTCAATAAAATAAATTGAAATCTTATCTGCGTCATGTACATAAAGCATTTCATAGCATCAAAATCAAGGAGAAAGGTATGAAGTGCATACCATTTGAGGAAGTGATCGAAAAGATGAGGAGGAGCCAGAGGAAGAAAGAAGAGAAACCCATATGTCTGGTGGACAGATTATCGAGGAAACTGCATTCCGTTTGTCGAAAAGAAGTATGTTCCAGTCTTTTGTAAATCGAAAGTGTCAAAAGGATCAACCCTTTGGATGATAATGCAATTCTTGTTCCAGAGGTATGCCATTAAGACCACCTCCAAGGAAATATTGGAAAAAGATTCCTAGCCTTCTGTTAAAATCAGTTATAAAGAGATTCTTAGCCCTGGTCCAAAGAAGAAAGATAACTTTCAGGAGACTCGGTATTAGATCCTTTACTTTACTCTCAAAGTTCACCTTTTGGCTTACTCTTCCTAATATTGTTTCACCTTTTTGCTTACTCTTCCTAATATTGTTATCGGGCTACCTCTATCCCTTCTTTTCACTCTGGTTTCTCTTCCTCCAAAGGTATTTTCACTGTCGAGAAAGGCCAAATATGAAGTCTTTCTACTGTTATAAAAGAATGAATTGTAAAAGAATAAAGTCTTTCTGATATATCCTTTACTTGGATAATGAGCTTCAGTTAGGAAGAAAGGTAGATAATGGATGCGGTAGAGGCATTTATGATGCGTACTGGATTGAGGGCAGAGGTAATCAACAACTTAATCTTGATGTGGAAAGTTTTGGACGGTTGGTGGACCCTTCATATAGTTCAGTAATTCATTAAAGTGCTGTTTTCTGGACATTCCACTGGTTCTGTTTAAATCTTTCTCTCTTGTTTGATGAGATAGAAAAGCTTAAAGAAACTGACGTGAGACTGAATAAACCAAACAAGATTCTTAGGATCATTAAGGACATTGCCTACAGACTCATTTTGGGTTTGAATTGACGAAGCTTAACCCCTGCAATCTCCTAGGAAATTAACCGCAGCTCAAGAAATGATGTCTTTTCACTTTTGGACTTATGGTCAGATAAAAGCCTGTAAAAAGAACCACATCTTCCGTACTCACTATCCTGCATCAACTCTATTTTATACAATCTCATCCATACATCTATCTGGGTCTCACAAAGTAGTAAGTACAGAGAATCTCGTCCCCTAAAGTGGACAAACAACGTCACAAGTTTCACAAGTGATACATGGTAAGCTAAACAGAACAAGAACATAAATGGTCTTAGTTACTGACAACAGGCGTTTCAGAAAATTTCTGGAGTTAAAAAGAGACTTAAGCTCCTGCACAATGCAACAAAAGCTAAAGCTACTACAACCTAAACTCTAGTGGAGGGCAGGCTAACTTACCTCCACATATTAAATTTAGCATACAATCGAATCTATCTGTGAAAACTACGATTAAAAGCTACAATTATCCAAGAAATCCAAATGGTTGGTAGAACACTATGGATCATGAACAATAGTACAGGACATTAGCAGCTAACGGTAGGAGGAGTCGGATGCTTTGGAGCATCACTTAGCCCAATTTGATTAACTTTACCATTTTCCGCAATTCCATCCACAGTCTTTGCTTGCCCATCTATGCCTTCAGGTTTGTCATTGGTCTCTTCCTCAGGTGCCGCAACACTTCCGTTTGAATTATTTTTATCTGGTCCCTCATTTGCTTCCACAATCACAGTAACTGGGATGTCAGAATTATTTTTATCTGGCCCCTCATTTGCTTCCACAGTCACAGTACCTGGGATGTTCTTTTCACCCTCTGGGGCGTTCTTCTCTGCCTCAGTTTGTGGCACCTCACCGACCAAGTCTTCATCCTTCTTATTTCCATTATCAGCGACTCCACCTGAGTTGGTTTCTTCAGCTGGTTTGTCCTTCAGTTCTGCTTCAGTATTTTCTTGCATTTCAACTTCCATTGCATCACCTTTGACTTCAGTATCTTCTGCACCCTTTCCTCGAGCAATATCCTCAGTGATCTCTGAATCCTTCTTAACTTCTTCACTAGAAATTTTTTCCTTGGTGGCATCTTCGTTTTCCTTCCCTTCATCAGGTTCCTTATCTTCTCCTTTCTCAGCCTCTGCATTTTGTTTCAGAGTTCCCTCAGCATCTTTCATTTTTATATCTTTCTCACCCTCAGACTCTTCAGGAGCAGATGCCGTCTCCTTATTCTCCTTCTTTGAGCCAGATGATTTCCGGGAACGCTTCTTCGCTGGCTCCTTTTCTGGTGTCGGAGTGGTGTTTGCCTTCTGACTGATTCTTGCCGATCTCCTTGGGGTCTCACCCGTACCCCAATCAAACTCTGAGATTGGTGGATTTCCAGGATGAGCTTTCAGGTATTGCTCCAATTGTTTCCTGGTATTAATTTCTTCACCAGTTGGAGCTATGAACGTAATTTCACTCTTCCTTGGCGTCCCTCCTCTCTTAGGATAGAACTGCAAAGTACAGATGTATAAATGTGTCAAACAATGAGAACTATGCATAGTAACCACAAATAATAGTACCTTTAAAGCCTTTGTATGTGAGAATCATCCACAATTTATTGAAGCATAACAAACTTCATGTAACTGAATAACAAATATAATAAGGCAATAAAGCTAGACGGGAGATGGAACCTTTCACTGAAAGTCCCTTCCTTATCAACTACGGTTTGACTCCTCCCTCAGCACTTCAGATGTACTTTAAAGTAGTAAAATCCCAAATGCATCAGGAAAATATAGGGCTGGGCTAGCTTAACATTGTAGGACAAAGTCTCAATAAATTATATAAGAGACGGAAACTATCATCACAATCTCTTCCATTCAGGCATTCACTATATGGCGTGTCTAAAGTATACTTTTCAGGAGCAAACTCGCATACTTATTATACAATTATGGATTCAGATAATTTCTGATATACATTGCAAGGAGAAGGAATTTAGTGTATTAACTCGAATGTCTTCAATGTCTACCAAATGTGTTGTACCTAGAAAGTTCTCTGAAAGTTATTGACAACAAATTGAAAAGGTATATTCCATAATCATGGTAGGCAATAATGGAAGTAATGAAGTAATAATCAACTCCACCTACAAAGCCTCACTGCACCTACTTTGAACATAAGAAATCACCTTTTTTATGCTACAAAACTCACTGAGGCAAAAGACTAACAGAAAATATGGATTCAACAAACAGCAGAGACCATTAGGGGTAAGGAGAGAATGAAAAACAGTAGCAAACATACTGTGACTAAACAATCCAAAGGTTAGGGAATAGGAGAAATGACCGGAATAATTAAATCCCATAAAAAAGAAAACTGCAATTCGCTGCAAAAATCAAAAGGACCAGTTATGATTCAAGATGTACAATTTTACAACCACAGCTTGCAATAGTTACCAGAAAAGCAAAAGAGGGAAAAGCTTGAGAATAGGGCAAGGAATTCGAGAGCTAAAAATTAGTCGGAACTTGTGCAACACAAAGAAAAAACAGACGGATATTTTTTCCAATTTCTTCACCACAAATACCGAAACCAAACTCAAGAGTCAAAACACAAAAGCGTACACCATTTACAGAGAGAAAGATGGCAAGTATGAAGTTATCAACAAAAATATGGGCCTTGCTGTAAAAATGGCATCAATAGACACTGCAATAAGCCGATAAAACAAAGTGGAAAATCTGCAAAACAATCTGCACTTCTAGAAAAATCAGAAGACAAACCCTCCTAAAACACTAATGTTTTATAATATACTGCTTATCAACTATTGAATAAAAACACAAAAAGATATCATCCTATAAAGATGGTAAAATTCAACAAATTTGTGAAACCAACGCCACCAATAGCAGCAAATAAATATTTAGATTTTGGTTGAAACGCAGAAGACCAATCGAATGACATGTCGATAACATGATGAATCCCAAAGCTAATCTATCATTAACTATCTTAGCAACACGAAAGTAGTATGTGATATATCTACCAGTAACCTAAGGAAACAAGATGCAAATGTATGGTATACTTAATTAGAGCTTTACAATAAGAAGCCAGCTTTGTGACTATCCCTTTAAGCTTTTGAAAAAGTCAATATAGATGGAACTAGTTGATGCAAGAAAGGGGATGAATCAGTGATTTGCATTGGAAAAAACTCCTACTTTTTTTTTTGGAACATCCCAAAAAAAAGTTTAAACAGATAATTCAGATGGCATTTACGACAAATAGATAGAGCTGGAAATAAATGATATCCTACACATGTCAGGGACGGTATTCCATAAAATAAAATATTTATTAGTTGCCAAAAAAAAACTTCATTAACAAAAAATTTGGAAAATTAGAATACCAGAGAAAACTTTTCTTCTTTCTTATAGACCTGAATTAAAGCAAATAGTTTTACTCTATCTAGGGCTCTGAACAATTGAGCATATAAACCACATGTAAAAGTTTCACTCCCTCAAAATTAAATGTTCTCTTCCTCACTTGACTACTTGAACCAGTGCATTCACAACATATGAAAAACGGAGAAGTATTATGCATAATTGTTTTGTTCAAAAGACTGAAACAAACTCACAAAAATAACCCACAGAAAGAAAATTAGTAAGATCCTTCAAGATGACAAAGGGATCCATTATCAGAGTAAAAGCATGGGATATAACATGGGAGTCGTAGAAAAACTGTTCTCCCATCATCCTGAAGCAAGTAGCACTATTCCCAAAATAGATTCCTCGGCTTATTTTTAACAGTGAATGGGAATGTCCTTGCTATCAAGAAGATTATAATTGGACTAACTTTGCATAATCTTAACAACATTAATTAGGCACAACTTGGTATGAAAACTACCACCACGAAAAAGCTAGCAAGAAAGATCAACAGAACACCTTTACAAAAAATTACAAATTTTATGCAAAGCCCTAATCACAAAATCTGGGAAACCTAACAAAAAAAGAGACATCACCAAGTTCCCAACACTGAACACTGACCAAGAACTCAACCTAAATAACCAAACCCTAAACCATAATTCTCAACATTACCGCCATGAACACCAGATTAACAGTTAGAGAAAGGGGAAATAAAATATTCAAACAAGAAGCAACACCCTTCAAGGTACAAAAATAAATAGAACATAAAGCTCAAATCTTTACAGAGAAACAGAAGCAAAGAAAAGGAAAAGAAGGTAGAAGATACATAGAAAAGGGACAAGTATTAAGAATCATTGTTTTTTATTCATGAGACTGCAACAAGCTCACAAAAATAACCCACAGAAACAGAACCAGTAAGACCCTTCAAGTTGTTAAAAGGCTCTATTATTAGAGTAAAAAGCAGAAGGATATAACATAAGAGTCATAGAAAACACTATTCTCACTTCAGTCTGAAGCACGTAGCACTATTTCCTAAAACAATTCCTCATCTTGTTTTTAACAGTGTAAGAGAATCTCCTTATTATCGAGGAGATTATAATTGGACTAACTTTGCATATTCTTGACTACAACAATTAGGCACAAGCTGATACCAAAACTATACCACGAAAAAGCTAACAAGATATATCAAGAGAACGCTCCCCCTATAGAAAATTACCAATTTTATACAAAACCCTAATCACAAAATTTGAGAAACCTAACCCAAAAAAAAAGAGACATCACCAAGTTCCCACCACTGAACACCAACCAAGAACTCAAACTCAACCTAAATAACCAAACCCTAAACCATAATTCTCAACTTTACATCCATGAACACCAGATTAACAGCTTTGAGAAAAGGGGAAATAAAACATTCAAGCAAGAAGCAACACCCTTCAACCACAAACATAAACAGAACACAAAGCTCAAATCTTTACAGAGAAACAGAAGCAAAGAAAAGAAAAAAGGCTACAAGATACCATCTTTTTCCAGGAAGATGGAGCCGGCAGCTCCACTGAAACAACTTCCTCTTTGGCCTCCATTCCTTCAACTGCAAGACACAAGAACAGACCAAACCCTTAAAGCAAACAACTTTAGTCTCTCAGAAAACACACTTATTCCTCTCTTATCTCTCTATATACCATGCGTTAACACTGGGTGTGCCTTTGCTTTTAGGTGTGTGGTAGCAAAAGGGGTACGGGGTACCTACCTACAAACCGTTGAGAGTTTCTGAGATATGATGCCGTTGTGACTTCTTTGACTTCTTGTAGTTGTTGTTGGCTAGCACCGCTCGGCCGCTCTATATTTTCCTTCTTAATCTATCTTTTTCTTAATTATTTAAATATCTTCGGAAACAATCACATTAATGTCCCAATACAAAAGGGTGGTGCTATTCTCACCCCCCAAGGCACATAAGATCCATTGAAATCAAAGCTCAACATTTTGAAAAAACATCCAATGCGAGGCTTACATGTGTCCAAATTATTATGAGGAAAAAATATTATAGTTGAAAAGGAGGGATGAATTGAATACATGTGAAGTAAGTTTGCAATAGGTAAATAGTTCACTTTTGACCGGTCAAGTACCATATTAAGCCATTAATTAAGATAATTAATATTTCTCTAATGTTAATTAAAAAGTGCTTTTCCAATCTTTTTATGGAAGGGTAATAAATAAACCCTTTTAGTTTTGCATATTTACAAATTTAAAAATTTTAAAAAAACTGAAAAGATAACATTTAGTGAAACCATAATGTAATGCCACATTACCTTTTTTTTTTTTTGGGTAATTACATTACCTAATTTTTAGGATAAACTAAAAAGGAAAAAGGGCAAGGTTAGGACAGAGAAAGTAGATAGGGTAAATTCTAAGAGACATCTACGTTAGAACACGAACTCGGCCCAACTCTCCACTAGATACGGAACAAAAGGAATATTCACGCGCTGATGGTAAACATGGGCCGCACTTCTGGTGAGGACGATGCACACGACACCGTAATATGAGCTGGAGTAGTTACGCGTTGGTTTGGGGAGGGGGGAAAGAGAATGGATAGCGGAGCGTCGAGTACGGAGTTTATATGATAAGATGTGTGTGCTTTACGACAATAAGGAAATGAAAAATAAAACGGAATGAATAAAAGATTTCGGGTCCGAAAGGGACGTGACGGGGTTAGTGGGAGGGAGGGATATTGGGAGCGTATGTTATGGTCAAAGTCAACGTTTTTATCAGTTTTTTAAAGTGTTTTTTCACAAAATAATTATATCATTTTTCAAATAAAATTTAAGACTTTTTTTTGTTGAAATTATTTTTAGTTTTTTTTTCCAAAGCAAAATTATATTTGTAGTTATATTTTTATCAGAAATAGTAATTATATATTAAATAGAATTTAAAAATAAATTATTTTTAATTAAATAAATTTTTTAATCTTTTATATAATATGCATTAATAAAAATTATTTATTTTTATTAAAATAAATATTTTAAAATTTAAATTTTATTTATAAATTATTAATTATTTTAAATATATTAAAATTATATCAAAATTTGTGTGAAATTTATATATTTTGAAAATATTTTAAATTTAATTATATTTATTAATAATTATTAAATTATATTTATTTAACTTAATTAAGAAATTAAATAAATTTATTAAATACAATTAAATTATTCATAATTTATATTAATAATTAGTTTTAGTTAATTAAATATACATTATTAATATATTTATAAATCATATTATATAAAAAACAAAAAGCTACCTTTTATATTTTTTATAATTTTTAAAAACAAAAATAAACCAAAAACAAAAAATTCACCTAAATATATTTTTGTACTAAATTTAAAAATAAAAATAGAAACAAACATTTAATATAAAATAAAATGTAATCTTCTGTAATAATAAATGTAAAAATATTCATAATTAGATAATAATTACAAGATTTTATAATTTTGCTAAAAATTAAATAATAAATAATATTAATATTAAGTGATCAAAATAAATACTAGACAATAATTTTAAATTCAAATAATTGTAAGTTAATTATAAATGTTAGGCCAAGTTAAATATTTTTAATTTTTGTAACAATTCAAAACTCAAATTTTAAATTTTTTAAATTCAAACCGAATCAATAGGCTCGATCTTAAAATAAAACCTAAACCCTTTAACTTTGAGATTAATCTATTAAGCCGAATTGATTAGATTAATTTGTACGGATCTCTAAACTATTCCGAATATGGGCTTTGTTTCTGGCTCACCTACACTTAGAATGCTTTTGGGTCAACAGTACGAAAATATTGGCCTGGCCCAAAAGTAATTATCTCTGCGAAAGACTTCATTAAGAAGAGACTATAGTGGCTATTTGATTTAACTTTTGAAGGGTGAAAAAGTACTTTTTTATTATAAAAATTATTTTTTAAAAAATAAGTATTTGATCGTAAAATTTAAAAGTATTTTTTTTTAATAAAATAGCTATTTTAGAAATTAAAATATAGTTTTTTAAAAAGTTCAAATTTGGAACTTTTCAAAAAAAATTTTACTGACAAAAGCTCTATTGATATAAGTTCATCCAAACAATTATTAATAAAGTTTCTAATTTTAAAAAAGGACATAAAAACAATTATATGATTCATTGTTTTAAAAAAACTTTAAAGCTAAAAAAAATAAGAATAGCCTTATTATAGAGACTTTCTATTTTGCGACAATCGATAACTGACCATCAAATCACAAAAGAGTGACTTTATTAATTACCGCAAGACTTAACCTTAGCTTTAAACCTAAATTTTAAATAAAATTATAAGTAATTTTAAATCAATTTTATTTTAAAAAATATAAAAATTTAACTCACTACCTTCAATTTTAGATTTCCATTTTTTAAAAGATTTTTATTATATTTAATATTATAATAATTTACAGTATTTAAAAATAAATTGAATTCAATATATTATTCAAATTCATTTACATGAAAATAACATCTAAGGTTGTTCTGGAATGCAAAGCGAATTTGAAGAAATTTCGCTATCAAGGTAGATGGGCTCCAGCAACCACCGCCTCGCGAGGCATGAGTTGACCTCTGAAGCATAAGTGTCCAAATCATGGTATGGCCATATTACAAATACTAGTGAGTTTTGGATTGGAGCTCGCTCTTCAATTATGTTTTAGAATTTTTGATCAACTTCATGGAGGCACAAAGTTTTAAGAAAAATCAAAAAGTAAAAAAGATCGGAAGGTAGAAAGAAACACATGCAAATGCAACCCCACCGCCATCACCTTTGAAATTAAGACTGCACTAATTCTTGTGCCAAATCACTACAGACGAAACTTTGAAACTGATAACCGATACATGAAGGACGTCATGGCACCTCCTTTCTTTGTCGCCTTCTTTGTAAACAAGAGGCGTATGACACGGTCTAGGAAAATCTTAGTCTTGCCTTTAATAATATCCTCAACTGTTCTGCCCACTTGTTCTTGAAGAAAAGCAAAGCAAAAACAACAAATGTTCATAATTTTCTCAGCTTTTTCTTCTTCTGCTTTTGTCCTTTTTCTTGCTTCAGCCTTCAGGAGCCAAGAAGCCATTTTTGACAAACCACGTAGCTTCTGGTAATAAGAAGAGGTCAGTCATCTTATTTTTCTTATTAATCTCTTCTCGGTCATCTTCCTTTTTTCCTGCTAAGTAAGCTGTGCGGAACGATGGTCGTCATCGAACATGAGTAAGATTTGTTGGTGGACTAGTTTAGTGCTGTGTATAGTTCTCTTCCAATTAATGGATTTATCAAGTTGTCTTCTTCGAGTAAAGTATCGAACTTTTCTGTCCTTACGCAGTCGAGGAAATGTGGCAAAGTTTAAAGTCAAGACTCTTTGTGTCCTATCATATGTTTGCACCATCTCTTACCTCTCTTTCTGGATAACAAACCTCAAAATCCAGTAATTGTTTCGTGTGAACTGGTTTCGGAATGGACTGGAGCCGTTATAATGGTTCAACTATGGAAATTATGCGTTTATTCCATTTCAGAGTCTGTTGTTTGTGTCTACTTCTTATGCTCAAGACATGTACTGCCGGCCCTCCACATCAAGGCCTCATATATCCCGGTTTTGAAATATCTCAGATGGAATCTGTTGGGAACGGTGGCTTTTTCTTGCTGTCCAAGAACTCAACTTTTGGTTTTGGCTTCTATACTAGCCTTGATGTTAATCTATTTGTGCTTGTTGTAAAGCACATTACCAGTGCCAAGGTGGTTTGGACTGCTAATAGAGGCCTTTTGGTGGGTCATTCTGATAAATTTGTGTTTAATGAAACTGGGAATGCTTATCTGCAAAGGGGAAATGGTTTAGCCTGGTCCAGTTATACTGAAGGTAAAAGAGCTACTTCAATGGAGTTGAGGGAGTCAGGCAACTTGGTGTTGCTTGGGGATAATGAAAAAGTTCTTTGGCAAAGCTTTAGCCACCCAACAGACACTCTTTTACCTAGTCAGGAGTTTGTGGAAGGGATGAAACTCCAAAGTTTCCCCAACAAGAATAAACTGTTCAATTTTCTTGTGATCAAGTCTGGTGATTTGGTTCTGTATGGAGGTTACAGAACTCCACAAGTCTATTGGTCCTTGAGAAATGACAGTAGGAAAACCAACGACAGTGTCGGTGGCAGTGTTTACTCTGCATTGGTAGTCTCCAATTCATGGAATTTCTATGACGAGAGGAAAGTTTTGCTTTGGCAGTTCATAATTGATAACAACTCTGATCTAAATGCTACTTGGGCTGTTGTTTTAGGATCAAATGGGGCCATTGGTTTCTATGATCTTCAAAACAGAAGGGAAGGAACCACTGAAGCAAATAGGATACCGCAAGATTCCTGCAGAGTTCCTGAGCCGTGTGACCCGTATTACGTTTGCTATTTTGATAACTGGTGCCAATGCCCTTCACTTCTTAATTCCCAGTTTGGTTGCAGACCTCCAGTGGCCTCAGCCTGCAATAGCTCTACAGCTTCAAGTGAACTTTTGTACGTAGGTGAGAGGCTCGATTACTTTGCCTTGAAATTTGCTACACCCCTCTTAGAATCCAACTTAAATTCATGCATAGAAGCTTGCCGTCGGAATTGTTCTTGTGTTGTGCTGTTCTTTCACGAAGGCACTGGTGGTTGCTTTCTGTTTGATCAACTAGGAAGCTTTACTCGCTCTCAGGAGGGCTCTTCTGGTTACATTTCATACATTAAGGTCTCAAGTGGAGCTCTAAGTTTCAGAAGTAGAAAAACTGAATGGAAAGAGGTCTGGTTGATTGTAATGATAGTTGCTACAACAACAGTTGCCATTGCTGGTTTAGTATATCTGGGATTCTGGTTCCATCGAAGAAAGAAGAGATTGCTGGAATTTCCTGAAGAAAACTTGGAAAATGATAGTTTTTTGGATGTTTTATCCGGAATGCCTGTCCGCTATAGTTTCAGTGATCTCTGTACAGCAACTAAGAACTTCACAATGAAGATTGGCCAGGGAGGATTTGGCTCAGTCTACCTGGGTACACTTCAAGACGGCACACAACTGGCCGTCAAAAAATTGGAGGGCGTTGGACAGGGAACAAAAGAATTCAGAGCTGAAGTGAGCATCATAGGCAGGATTCACCATGTTCATCTGGTCAAACTCAAAGGATTCTGTGCCGAGGGGTCTCACAGACTTCTTGTTTATGAATACATGCGAAAAGGGTCTCTGGATAAATGGCTCTTCAAGAACAATGAAGCAAGCGTCTTATTAGATTGGAATACAAGGTACAATATCGCAGTTGGTACAGCAAAAGGTTTAGCTTATCTCCATGAGGAGTGCGAGTCAAAGATCGTACACTGTGATATAAAACCTCAAAATGTACTCCTTGATGATAATTTTGCTGCCAAAGTATCAGATTTTGGTCTAGCAAAACTAATGAGTCGCGATGATAGTCTTGTTTACACTACGGTAAGGGGTACAAGGGGATATCTTGCACCAGAATGGATCACAAACAATCCTATATCAGAGAAGACTGATGTGTATAGCTATGGCATAGTGTTGCTTGAGATCATTGGAGGCAGGAGGAACTATGTTACGGCAGAAGATTCAGAGAAGTTCCATTTTCCTTCCTATTCCTTTAAGAAGTTTGAAGAAGGAAAATTGGAAGAAATCGCAGATCCAAAGCTTGGAATGGATGGGAATGAACAAACGGTGGTGAGTCTTATCAAAGTTGCGTTATGGTGCATACAAGATGATATGTATATGAGACCTCCCATGTCCAAAGTTGTCCAGATGCTTGAAGGTCTTTGTGCCGTGCCTGAGCCACCAACTCCTTCCCAATCAGCTGCACGCAGCTACTCTTTCCTAAGATGGAACATGAAAGATTGTTCAACTTCTGGTCTTACCGATCTCAATACAGACACATCTCTATCAAATGATCAGCAGCAAGGTTCCAGATGACAGAAAGCAGTTTTAGAGGTTGACATGTTTTTAAGGAAACCAGAGGCTTATATCCAGGAATTGTAGAGTTCTTATGAGCAGAAGTTCTTATTGCTGTTCAGGGCAATTAATACTCATGAAGCTTTCACGTCTACTCAATAATGTTTACCCTACATAGCGAATCTCAAACAAAACCTTTGAATTGTGGCTCTTCTTCAAACAAATCTAACTTGGATTAACTTACAAATATATCCTCATCTTTTAATTTAATTATCCTGCATAATTTTGAAGCCATATTCAAGTTCTCTTATTTTCTGCTGACGCTATACCAATAATCTGAATTCCCTCCAAGTTAGAAATAGAATTGGCAATAAGTCAGGTCGTCTACAGCCTAATCCTATTTTCTTTTTTTCAGGTCAAGTTGACAAAACAAAGATTAACTCGACCATCTTAAACTTAAACTCGTTTTCTCTACCAACTCGTTAGATTAAGATCGGGTTGATCTGCACCATACCTAATCGCCGACCCTATGTCACTTTCAAGACATCATTATGGAAATACATAAACGATAACGTGCGAAAGATAACACCAGTGGTCGAAGAAAAGTAATCATATGAGGTTATCATCTACCACTTGAGTGAAAGGAGATCTGGTGAGCCATAGAAAGGGGCAAGTTGTACCAATAACTTCAGGTCACAAAAGAAGAATATTCAGAATTCAGATTTGTGGATTGTAAAGAACAGGAGTTGTACTTGGACTTGGCCTAGGTCGGTTTTCTCATCTTAATGCAGGCTTAGTACAGAAGAAGATCACTCTTATAAGAAGTACATGGCATTAGGTTAAGGAAATGTTTAGCACGTCAAATCATGAAGGAACGAATTAACCGGACTTACCCCACATCATAGACTAGTCAATTGTTTAATACCACTCGTGTCTGACCATGATTTCTGAAACATAGCCCTTAGAATTGGTGCGCAAGTCATGAATCGCAAGCCTACTTTTAACAATAACCTAACTTTATTGTTTAAGCATATTGGACTTTTCAAGCAACTTAATCATTAAAATACACTGTATTCATAATGATTCAGATACTGTGTGAGAAATATGATCTCCTGCTGCCATAGTTTTATAGGGATTTCCCTGTAGAAGAGAGGAAATTTTGCAAGCTTTTTTACTAATCGACATGTAGTACAATTAGAGCTTCTTGCGTGGTTCACGCATGGAAAAAAAAGTCTTTGATGAGCTTAAGTTTTTAGATTTGATTGGATTTGGAGTTGACAAATCCTTTCCAAACCTAATTAATTATAAGAAATTAACTAAATTAATAGACAAAATAAGTTTTACTTGGTCTGACTAGAGCTAAGGTATACAACCCAAAATTAGTTTTGGGTTCAAACTCGGACTTAGAAGGCCTACACTCAGTCCGGCCTTAACTTTAGTATGCATGACTGCTAATTCCCTTACACCATACAAATAGAAATTACAACATACGACGTGAAATTCATACCATGTTTCCTTAATCTTTCATCCCCCTTTGAAAGCAATATGCAAAGAAGACAAAAGTACTTGAACCAAGGAACTCTGGGAAAAGTTACTTGAAGAATGTTACAACCAGGAAGAGATCTCTCAACCCAAAAAGAGAGGAAAAAGAAAAGATCCATAGAAAAAAAGTGGTCTTTTGGATGGTAAAAATGACAAGAAGCTCACATCAGAAAAGTCGTACTATATATTTCAGCAGCCCCTTGCAGCAGACATTAAGAAGCTCTATGTAAAAGAGTGTAGTAAGGATTTCCGTTCAAAAAGACTAGGTAGATTTCGACCATTGGGGTGAGTTTTATGTCAGGTCTCTTCATTTTCATTGTCATCTTCTTCAGCATACCAAAGAATTATTGCAAATGAAGCCAAGATATAGCTGAAGGCACAATCAAAAGAGGGAAATCTTTAGGTTCAATTATGACAAATAACAAAATTCTTAAACTTTTTCCAGTTTTAAAAGGATGCTAACCAAAGGTTTTAGCATGACATAGAGAGGTATATAAGAACAAGAAAGAGAATAAGGATGTTTGATCAATTATAAATGCCTACGATCAAGAACTAGAAAGTTAATAAATTTCATGGTTGGTTAACATATTTACACCTCTTTAAAACCTTTGCTTACTTGCCAAGTAGAAGTGCATTGCCAGGATTCGCTTCAATCCGTTTCTGGTAATATTCATCAGTACTATCACACCTGAACAGGTCTGATCCATCACCACCATAGAACCACCACCTCCAAATCTTCTGCCATCACCTCGACTACCAGCTCCACTATCTACCAGTGTCTGCAGTGTACATCTTTCATCTTCATCATCTTTCTTTACTACTCTTTCTCCCAAACCAGAACTTGAAAATAGTTTTTGGATTGTTGAACTAGGTTCTTGTTCATTTTCTTGATCACCAACGTGTTTCTTTGGTTCCAGTTTGTTGCTGTGAGGTGGAACTAATGGTCTACTCTGTATTCTGGAGGCTGTTTCCTTGCAAAGCCTGGATGGTGATTTTCTTGGTTGCCTCATGAAAAGAACGTTAGATAATGCAAGGATCCTGTTGAAGAGATTTGTTATGTCGTCTGGATAATTTGAAGCGGCTCATGTGAAGAGTAATTAGAGTGAGGAAGCCATGAGTTTAAGATAGGCGTCGAAGAGCTCCATAGAGCATGCTTATGGGAACGAGTTAATAAAGATCATCACACACAATGCATCTATAAGCCTGGATATTACAATTCAATATCTAGATAAAAGATAAAGATAAAGCTTCAAAATGTGCTTATGAAGCACAAGGTCAAAGAACATTGTAAAACCTCCAAAGTTGAGAAATCCAAGTGCTAAGTGTGTACTAGAAGTAACAGGGAAGTCTAATGAAACAAACAAGCAGATGAAATCTAAGCATTCAAATACTCCATGGGTGTTTTCATTGCAAAGAGGTGTCCATATCAAGTCAGGCAGCCTCTAGAGATATTGATCATAGGCCATCAGTACGGACCAACAGAATTCTAGAGTATTATTTACCAAATATAGCTTAAGAAATGGACGGCCTTCATGTCTTGCTAGAAAGGAAACAAGCAAAAGATACATTACTGTCCATCTCATATGCCAACCCATGTTGCCCCCTTCTTCGAGACTGTTCAAGGTAGAAGCCAAACTGACGGTGCTTTTGTATGTTTGTGTTATGTGGCAGTAAACTAGACAATCACAAGTGTTGCTACAGACTGCAAACCTAGTATGGAATTGAAGGTGACTGCTTGAGATGATCTAATCAAAGATGATACTAAAGTATAGGCTTAAAGCTTTTCCTTTCATGTTAATTTTTCCATGAGTACTTTATTCTTGAATGAGAACACTTCATCCTCGTAAGTTTTGTATAGCCTACCATTTTGCACTTGGAAAGCAGTAAACTTGCATACTTGCATAGATACTTTCTCCCCAGTTAATAACTTAACTATAAAACATTTTTTTGTTTCAGTCAACATGATCTTCTAAGGTCAGGAAATCATTATCAACAGAAGGATGGAAAAACAAAATGTAACCAAACAAATGCTGATAGAGTAATGCTTTATAACATAAACTCAGGTGTTACTTCTTACCATCATTTTACTAATGAGGCCTATTATTGATTGATGCAAGGAGTAGCATCATGTATCACTTTAATGACTTCTTAGTATTTTCAGAAAATAATGTTAATAAATGATGGAAATCCCTGTGGTCATTAAAAACAAAAGTCGAGGTTGTGTAGGACATGCATTCAGAAAGAACAAAACATTTTCGTGTTTAGGAGACCATCAAAATTTCAGATATTTGTTATGTCTCAATACAAGTGGTTTCATAGTAGTTCTTTTCTTTGAGTGAACCACCGGCTCTAGTTGCACTGACAAGTCAGCCCCTTATCAAATCATATGGTCATGAACTCTTTAAAACTTATAATGAATGATGTATTCTTGAGAATGCGTTCTTTCAGATTAATCTTCTTCAATAAAATTCAGATTGATGTTTATGCAATTTGTCTATGAGATTGTATAGGCTCATTTGAAAGAATGAATACATGTCTTCATAAAATTATGATGATCATGTGAGATCAAGGCTAAAGATCTGCAGTTCGATAAACCCAACTTGCAGCAATCTAATTAACAGTTTTCTATATTCCATCGAAACCTAGGCACATAATCGATTGAGAAGACATGAAGAGATAATAAATCATCCTCAAGGAAGGCTACAAAATGCATCCGTTTCTTTGCTATACCTGAATCACATAAACAATCTCCAGAGAAGGGCAGTTTTCTTTTCCATCCTGAATGTGGAAATTCCACTTGAAGCTCATTCATTTCAACAATTTTCAATTTGATTTGGTTTAGACAAAGAACAAGATTACAATAAGCACCTATATAGTGTTTTGCATTTTGCCATTTATATCTAACTATCACTACATCTAACAATAGCATGTATGCATATACACAGGTCAAATGCTTACTACTTCATCTTCTAAATCGAGATCCTTTGTTTGGCCTACCGCGGCCAGTATTCCTTTTATCCCAGACAGAAGCCCAGAAGAACAGGGACATCCCAAAAAGAACAGCCAAGAAGATTTGAACTCGATCCTGAAGCTTGGACATGGATACAACAACACCTGCACCAGGATAAAATTCATAAGAGAACAGCAATATTTCTATATGCATCACCTATCCAAGTAAATAAATAGGCTCTTCTAATGCAAATAGGCCAAAGTTCAAATCTTTAGTTATCTTCCTCTCGAAAACTCGGAAAGACTGAATTTAAACAATCATACAAATCCTAAATAGGTATAACTATTCCCCACATTAAAACAATCAAACTAGTCCATATATGTCCATGAAATAATTAGAAAAACCAATTCTAACAAAAGAGGCTGTACAACAAGGACCAAATTTTGACACTAGTCCAACCAAACTGTATCTTTTGAACTTCAAATTTGAGAGAGAAATCCAAATACAAAACTAATACAGCACCACTCTACCACACAACTTACCGATAAAAGAAGACAAAATTTGGTCTTAATTTCGTTTAAACAAATATTTTTAACAACTTGAATTCGTATTAAAACCCAAATAAGACGAGTTTAAAAGCTAAAATATCGATAAAGATCGAACCTTTGAGCCGATTAGAGCCATTTTCAGGAGGTGGGTCGGTTTGTGGTGGCGGTTGAGGAGGGGACAAAGCCTGAGAAGGGAGGAGCAACCGCCGACGACGTGGCGAACTGGGATTCGCACCAGAAGGTGGTAGAAACGGACGGGTTTGATTAATCCGAAAAGATACAGAAGGTACTTTGGAGTTGATTACTGGAGATATTGAGCTCAACGTAGAGGGAATAGCCATTAGAGCAAAGATGGAGAGTTTGTCACTTGGTTGCATGCGCTCTTTTCTTTGGGAAATTAAAGTAATAAATATTATTTTAAGCTAAGTTAGGTTGGGTTTAACGGGATGAAATAAAATATTATTTTATTATTTAAAAAAAGCTTTATAATAAAATAAAAATAAATAGGATAAAAAGGAAGTGTTCATATTATATTTATATCTCGTTCCATCATAAGCTGTAAAAATAGGTTATTTCTTATTTGAAGGCTTTAGAATAAAATGTAAAATAATAAACAATATATAAATTTTATTCTATTATAAATTATTTTATTTCATTTGTATTAAAAATCTTGCATCCAAATCAAATATGGTTGGTGTGAGTGGTTCAACACTTTCATCCTTTAACCAGATGTCTCGAGTTCGAGTTATAAGAAAAGAGAGACCTATTTGGCCAACACTTTATCCTTTATACACTGACCCAATACAAGTGAGAATTAATTTGAGTGTGAATGACTTAAAAGCACTTTCTCATCGTTAAGACCATCCTAAAATACTACTTGGGTTAAAATAAAAATTGCATCCAACCGAACGTAATCTTTTATGTCTCGTTAACCTGTTTTAACCCATCTTCGCTACGTACATTTTAGGCATAAAATAACAGTATACTGGAACAAAAATAGAGTTAGAATATGCTAATGAAAATAGAGAATCTAAACCTTTTTTTTATACCGCAAGAGAAGCAGATTCGTAGATTCTCTTTTTGTCTTTTTCAAAAAATAAGGACACTTTAAATTGAACATTTTGCAATTTGAAATCTCTTTGTCAAACATTTTAAAGCAAATCATGGTTAGTGAAGAGTCAGTGATAATACTATTAGTTCGAGTTTAACTCAAAATTTAATCAAGATTTTAGATATAATCATGTAATTTTGTTATAATATTTAATAATATGTAATCTTGATATTTATTTAATTGAGAGTTAAATTTTTTACCCCCAAAACTCAAATATCTCCATAATTTCTACACAATTTCTTATTCTATAATTGTACAATCTTTTTTACCAAACTCTTAACCAAGTATTTATGAATAAAATAAATCAAGATTAGCATAGACACCCTTAACAATAAAGATGACATTTTTGCTAACTATTAGCTCGTGCTAAATCGTTTATTAATTTACAGAGGAACTATTTTACTTAGGCAAAAATGGTTGATTGACTTAGATTATCTGATTGACTTCACAAAAAAAATCATATTTGTTGTTTGGTTATCAGCTGGTTGGGTTGGCTAATTCAACCCAACCAGTTGAAATTTGAGAAGTCAATTTTGCCCCTTTCTATTGGGAGTTTAAGATATGAATTATGAATTATGTTATAACTGTATAAACTCGTTATTATTTTTATAAATTTCAAATATATTATATTTTATTCGTATGAATTAATTAATTGTTGAAATATAATTATTATAGGTAATAGGATGCATATTTGATTAGTTATAGTTAAATTTCTTATTAACACATTTTTTGAATAATTTATTATTATTATTTTTTTTTTTTTGATTTTGTCAATATTTTAAAACAAAAGTAAGTGTCGTCGTGTATTATTATTATTATTATTATTATATTTTTTGATTTTGTCAATATTTTAAAACAAAAGTAAGTGTCGTCGTGTATTATTATTATTATTATTATTATTATTATTATATTTTTTGATTTTGTCAATATTTTAAAACAAAAATAAGTGTCGTCGTGTATTATTATTATTATTATTATATTTTTTAATTTTGTCAATATTTTAAAACAAAAGTAAGTGTGGTTGTGCAAA
>JANIIA010000005.1:6520326-6534083 GCA_027478495.1 Erythroxylum alaternifolium | reverse complement strand
AGCAGCTCCGGAGACGTAGGCAAGTTTGGCCGAACTCCGTTATCAAATTGTGTGTTATTCTTACCACTTTTATTTCGTTTTCCTACGAATCTTATTTTAGAGGGAAACTTTATAATTTCCCAACATCTTCCACCTCTCTGTTCCTGCTTCTCCTACTTTATCGTTTGCTCTACCACTTTGTTTTTCCTCATCTTTCTTAAAATAACCAGCGGGGAAGTAACGTAGAAACACAACAGTGAAGTAACGCAGCACTGGAGAAATCACAGAATAAGAATAACAAAATTGTAGAGAGATACGATTGCAACCACAGATAATACAGCAGTCGAGAGATACAAAAGTAAGCACAGATAATAAAATACATGGACCAATCGTAGGAATAAAATAACATAGTAACAAGCAACAAAAGTAAACACAAACTTGGAGTAATCACCCGAAAAATCGTAGCCTGAAGATGCAGAAGAGTCGGTGTAGAATTTATTTTAGAATATAAGAAAACTTATTTTAAAATCTTACAAAAACGTCTGTTTGACGTTTATGTGAACTTGTTGCGATTTTTTTTTTATAGAAACTAGAAACGGTAACAATACTCATCCAAACGTGTTTTAATGAATTGTTTATATTAAAAGTTTAATACTGTAAATTTAAAATTAAATTCACTTTTTTACATCATGTATGATATATAGGTTGTAATTATAATAACTTTACTGTGTATATTTATAATAAATATGACACTTTTATAAATATTTTTATATTATATTTTAACCAATAGTAGTTTTTTTTTCATAATATACCATAAATGAATGCCTTAAATAACAGTAACATTAAGAATCGATAATATTTTCATACATGTGACTTTATTCTCATCGTCTAATACAAATATTATCATACATGTGAATTTATTGTAAAAGGTTATGAAAAATTATATAAATATTATTTAAAATTATTAAATATAACTCTGATGAGGGATAAAATTGCGTATTATTAGACCTCTCCAAATTTCACTTTTCAGAGAGATTTCTTATTTTATAAATAAAAAATATTATATGATATTTACTGTACGAATTTGAAAATAACTAAAGTAAATTAAGAATTAAGAATATTTTGATATTAGTTACATATAATTTTAATATTGTAGTTATAGATATTTAATTGGCATATATTTTAATTATTGACTATTTTATATTTACAAAAGTGATTTTAATTTTACAAATGGATATTTATTATTTCAAAATTCAATATTAGTTAATTTAATAAAATTTTAAAATTAGACATTTTGATTAATCTATTATCTCTATAAATTATTACAACAATGCAGAGTAATGTAATTATAAACTAATTGATATTTTACCAATCTAACTTCTTTGTGTCTTTCTCCCTCTAGTTTCAGGTGGGATTCAATTCTTTCTAAATTCTCATTCTTACAAAATGGAAAAACCATTTTTCAGAACTAGACAGGCCCCTTGTTATTTCATTTAATGTGTTCCAATTCTTTTAATCTTGCAAGAAGATATTAGACAGTAACACTAAAATCTCAATTCTAGAACAGTTTGTTACTTGAAGCGTGAAAAACAAATCGAGCCGGATCTGTTGTCGTCTCTTAATCCTTGGAAACCTGCGCCTGAAACAGGGAATTGATATAAAGAATGAAGCTCATGAGTTTACCAGTGGACACAAGTGAATCCTGAATGTGTAAAAACTAAAAAAAGTATGCAGGTACTTCATAATTTCAAGTTTTTAATCCATCCACCTCACATGTTTGCGCTAAATATAACACTTACCATGTCTTGTCCAAAAAGGTCACTGTTTCCATGTATTATCACTGTCCTGGAAACATCAACAAGTGATGGGATGGGAACTTGATATTTCCATGTTTGGTTTGGTTGCATCTGATAAAAACATCTTTTTATTTTGTAGAAGAGTGACAGAGAAGAGTCTTGTCACATTTTGATATATGCATATTATAAACCTACGAGACTGAAGCCATGACTTCTGGGCATTAAAAACCAGTAAATATGACAGCAAAGCAGAAAAAAATATGTACATATCTTTCACAGCTAATGATTAAGCTCTCATGCTATTATTATTGCTTAAAGGACTAAAGCAAATCCACGGAAAAGAGAAGACACTAAATGGGAAGTTTCTGCTAAAACCTACACCAGAAGACTGATACCTATAAACAGAAATTGGTGCGGTATATATAGATATTAAGGCTGATAGAGCTTATTTCCACATCTGCATTTCCATAACAGAAGATAATAACTATCATCATCTCCATGACCTGATCCTTCTAAAGAGAAGCCCTTTTTATGACGAGAAGTGACGACGAGTGTAGCCAAGCAAGGCTGGCAATTCATGCACTTGTTTACACAATTTGGTGGCCTTGAACCCAAAACCGTTCTTTTCCTTTGCTGCAAGATTTCACTGTTGCTTGAAGACACTGAGCCGTGAACTGATAGGAAGAAGACGAAACGAAATCAACATACTAATGCTTAGAGAAAGAAGAAAAGATGACAATTTCCAAAGAAACAACTTGAAATCTCCACAAAGCTGGCATGGAGGGTAGTTCTTATATATCTAGAAGAAAAGATGTGACAAAAAAACTCCATGGTTGGAGAGACAACCCAGTTTGAATAATTCAATGTCACTGAGGATTTAGGAGTTATAACAGTTTCTTGTTCAAATATGTTCTTTTATTCTGTTTTACCTGATTTCGGATATGAAATTGTGATGAGGGGAACGATGAAAGCAACAAATATTGCAACTCTGAGGCAAACTGGTAGGTTTCTTGATGGCGCCATCAGTCGCATAACAGTAGTGGAACTTGCTTGTGATGTATGTTACGATGAACAGAAAGTTAAACCAAGAAAGGGATGGTGATCGGAGAGAGAACGAGAAAATCCAGGAAAATCTTGAAGATGGGAGATTATTGGGTTTCTTTGGGAAGAGAAAGGAACAAATGTGTCCAATAATATATAGACAAAGCTTTGAAGAGGTGTTTGCTTTAGAAGGGACATGTCTCTGATGCCATATGGGTTGTTCACCAATTGAAGACCATTGGACTTCGACACTGTTTGTGAAGTTGGATACAAGTTTCTTAGTCCCTTTGGGAAACTGTACCACTGACTTCAAGTTTCCACCAGCAAATGACTGAAGCCATTATTTGATTGGATCATCTTCAGAAAAGTAAGCTTGTTATCGAATTCATCCCTCCACCATTTGTCTACGTCTAGAAAAATTAAAATTAGGTATCGAAGATTAAAAACTTTGAACATCAGGTAAGATACTATCACTATCGTAGTAGACCCGATTCGAGAAGGTTTAAGGTTTGATCCATTGTATCTGTCTCATCTACCACATCCCAAGTTAGACTCATACCCATTTTATAGACTGTGGCACTAAGCTTGCTACTGCAGTGTCGTCCACAGATATTTTGGAACTTGATAGCGAAAAGAAGAGGGAGCCTAGACTCTCGTTTATGTCTTCAGGTTTTGTTAAGTGAGTTAAGGACACTTGGAAAGTTGTGTTAAAGGGAGTTCAGGAGGCATGTTCAGGTGCTCAGTTTACCACATTTTCACGTAACACAAAGCAGTTAAGTTTTGAGGAATTCAGTGAAGATGTGGTCGAAATGGGTTTAGTGCTTTTCATAATTTTAACCTCTTCCTTTATCCTAAGTCCAGTCCCCATCATGGAGTGATCAAATGAACCTATCAGTCTGAGAAAAGGTTATACTCTCAACCGTAGTTATGATATATTTTGATTATCTTTTTATTCTGATTGGCTTGACAATAAGTTGCATTAAGATACATGTAACGTGTTTTATCTTTAGGGGGTCTTGACAACACAGTATGAAGTTTGTTATCTGTAGCAGTCTTCTTTGTTTTTTGGGGTTTCAGGCCCCTATTCCAATTTCAATAGAAAGGAAAATAACTGCTGCTTTGGAAACTGTGATGTCATAATTTTCTTTTCCCAGCTTTCAACACATTCCAATATGGTTGAGGTTGATAAAATGAGTGGAGCAATGGACTGATATTGCAATAACCATTAAGACTCTGGCATTCCATGAGACCTTTTGTCTATAGTAAAGGTCAATCAAATTGAAATTAAATAATTCATTGGACATAGAATCATCTGGTCAATGCGGTCGAATGTTTTTGATTTGTCTTTTAAATTCTGAAAATTGTCAATACTCTAATGTGTGTAAGGCTTTTATCTTGAGCATTATTAAATATTTTTTATGATTATTAAGGGTTGTTTATATTTTTTAAAATTTAGTAAAAAATCTATTTGTTTGAATTTTTAATTTTTGTTTGAGTTTTTGAGTTAACTATAAAAGTGATTTTGTTTTATGTTTTGCATTTTTATAATATGATTTACTATCAACTAAATATATTATTTAATTATTTAATGATAAGAATTATGAATGATTCTTTTAATATTATATATTTAATTAAAAAATTAATTATTAGTAAAAATAATTTAATTTGATTTTTAATTTAATTAAATAAATTTAATTTAATAATTATTACTAAATATATTTAAATTTAAAATATCTTTAAAATAGAAATTTCTAATAAAATTTTAATTGATAATTAAATATATTTAAAATAAATATTAATCTATAAATTATTTATTTAATAAGATAAAATAATTTTTATTGATTATTTGTCAATAAAAATTATATGAGAGATTAAAATAAATTTAATTAATTAAAAATATTATCTTTAGATTTTATCGATAATAAATATATAAATATTGAAAGAAAAAGATAAATTATAGCAGCAACAACAACAACCCAGTAAAAATTCAACTGCTACGCAGAATTTAGAGAGTTCCAGTAATACACAATCTTTACCTCTCTCTAACTAGTAGAGAAGTTGTTTTTCAAAAAAGAACCACAACTAAAAACTAAAGACCGTAATAAAAAATCTGAAGTAGCAACTATTATATAAATAAGAGGATATCATTTTGAAAAGGAATAAACTCTTTATACAACATTTTAATATGTCAATGAATGCATTTAGTGGGTATGATTTAATATAAAATGATATTGCGTAAAGATTTATTTTTCTTTATTTAATTTAATAACATAATCTTTCTTATGTGACACTTGCTTAATATGCAAATTATCATGTGTGTTAATTGAATTGAATATGTTGTTTTTTAATGGCTTATGTGAGAAATACTTTATATTTATATTTTATGCAAAAAATATTTTATGTTATTTTACGTGAGAATATTTTATTCTTTAAATTTATCAAACAAATACAAGGAGATATTTGATAATTTCTAAAATTTAAGTTGCGAAAAATTTAACGTATTGGCCCCTTTGTATTGAATTTCATAAATCATAACTATCTTGCATGAATGAATTCCTTCGAAAGATTTAAGTAAAAATAGTGATGATAATGAGTCGGCTTCGCTAATATTTTTTATAATTAAAAATATAAAATAACAGTTTTTAATTGAGTATTACTTAGGCTTAAGTATACTCGAAATTTAACTCTTTAAAATAAAATGATATTATCTTTTATAGAAAAATTAGACGTTGGATCAATCTAAGTCTAGTTTCATTTTGCTTAAAAAAATTAGACTTTGGATCGATTTAAGCCTGATTTAGCCCATAGACTGACTTACTGACAACACCTAAATTAATTAGGCCCATAGGATAGCCCATCAAACCTGTTAACATCATGGGATTATTTTGTTAACCATTTGATAAAGTGAAATAAAGGGTTACAACACTTTTTACGGCTCATTATTTGGAAAATAAAGAATTATAACTAAATTAAAAACTTTTAAAGCTGATAAAATACTTTTAAACTTGTATATAACCGTTGTTATACTATTCAATGGAAGAACTTGTTGAATAGATTTAAACGCTTTGTTTTCAATAACCAAAATAAAACATGCAATAAGTTAATACAATGATTGCATTTTAACAAAAAGTCCAAATTTAAAGTTTAGAAACATTTTTTAACAAAGAATTTAACTATAGTACTACTCTAAAGAAGATTAGTTTTATTTACTTAAATTTCGAGTGCCTCTGCCTCTTGATATAAATACCAAAACGAAATAAACATAAAAAAGATACTTTGCTGATTGAGAAAGGAGTAAAAATGAATGGCTAATAACCTCAGGGTATTGATGAGTTGGTGAGGGATTTTTCTGAATCAAGTGAGGTAGCGGGTTCAAATTTTCTTTATGTATACAGTCATTTAAAACTTAGAATCAGAGCTTTGTCTCCCGCAAAGGACCTACTTATCTTGAGTAAGGATTAGTTTGAATGTGAATGGCTTAAAAGTATCTTCTTATAATTGAGACTTGCCTAAGACACTTCGTGGGCAATTGAAAAAAAAATGAATGGCTAATTACAAACTAATAATGGTTTTTGTTGAAAATTAATTTATACAAGAAAATTAAAGACGAACGAGAAAAGTTCTAAAAGTTGCAAGCACTCTTTTTTCTTTTGGTTGCCTACGATGTATCTTAGGCAGATCTCAATTATAAGAAGACACTTTTAAGCTATCCACATTTAGACTAATTCTCGCTTAAATTGAGTAGGTCCTTTATAAGAGGTAAAACTTTAACCTCAAATTTTGAACGACTGCATACATGAGAAGGGTTTGAACCTGCGACTTCACTTAAACCAAAAGAGCTCCTTATCAACTCACATGTCCCCGGGGTTATTTGCAAGCACTCTTTCATGTAACTTGTACCAAGGTACGGGAATAAAGGACAAATGAATATAGTAAGAGAGAACACTTTTACTTGTTCACACATGTTGCACATCAAAGCAACTCATTTATACAGTTTCAGATCTTAACTTCCACGTTAACTTCCTTGCACGGTTACTTGTTGAAATCTCATGCTTTTAGTTCTTCAAACTAGGATCACATGTCCCCATCTACATTTTGCATCATGACATTACCCCTCGTCGAAAAAGACCTTGTCCGCTAGGTCAAAGTGGGGATAAAGTTGCTGAAAGTGAGAGAGACACATCGTCCATAAAGGATTAGTAGGCCCATCCATGCAACGAGCAGCTGTGTCACGGTGGGAAACCTATCAGCATAAAGTGTCTGCCTCATATCCACAATATCACAAGGATATAAAATAGGCCCCGTGTCAAAAGTAAGCAATGACAGAGGAACAACTTGACGGGTGGGTTCTCCAATGCATTTCTTTAATAAACAGACATGGAAAACAAGATGAATGTGAGCTTCAGGAGGCAATTGCAGTTTGTAAGCTACTAAACGTATTCGATTTAGGATCTGGAAAGGCCAAAATATCGAAGACACAACTTCTGTGACTGACGCAATTGCACCGAATGTTGATTATATGGTTTTGACAAAGACCCAATCTCTGATATTGAAAGAGACCTCAATGCACTGAGAACCAACAAAACGTTTGATACGGTCCTGAGCACGACTCAAATTAAACTTCCAATGCTCCATAACTTCATCACGAAGATCAATTTGTTACCAGATCAATAGGAGTGGAATTAGATGGAGCAGCATGAACAATGGTCGGAGGGTCGCGACTATACACCACTTTGAACAGATTCATGCCAATAGAAGTCTCAAACGAGCAGTTGTACCAAAACTCAGCCCATTGCAAAAATTGTACCCACGACTTCGGATAGTCATGAACAAAGCATCGAAGACACATCTCTATGCATTTATAAATAGCTTCTGATTAGCCATCCGTTTGAGGACGGTACGAAGAACTGATGGCCAAAGTGTGAAGATATAAAAACTGAAGATATCGAAACTGATATGGAAGAAGCCTATTTACAGATATTTGATTCATGTACCTTTAAATAGAATACAACAATCCTACCGTTTAGACTATACAAGGTTAACGGAGGTATGTCAGGGATATGGAGTTGTTTGTTTGTACAATTACTGATAAGCATTGTTCAGTGATGGAGGAAAAGATGGAGATAAATTTGGAATGTACAAAGGATAGATTTGGTAAGTGGATCGAGTATAATATATATTAATACAAAGTAGTGCCCTGCAATCGCTTAACTTGGTGAAACATTAAAGCTGTTGGAGTGGAAGACTTGTGACCTTGTAAAATAAATTTATCATTAACGTAAAATTTGATAGTGGAAGAACTGCAGTCTACAATATAGGAACCCAAAGTAACAAGCCAAGATGCTTTGAGAATAGTATCCGAGCCTTAACTTGCAGTATATACGCAGGGAACACAATCTGGTGGCCTTGAATAGAGAGTGGAAGAGCATGAACGAGTCCTTGGCTTTCTAAGTAATTCCCATTACCAACAAGAACTCGGAATGCAGGGGTTGGTTCAATTGGTAACTTCAAATGACAGATAAGATGAGGAGTGATAAAATTGTCAGAACTGCGACCATTCAACAATAGTTGCACCTTTGTGCCATCAATAGAGCGTCGAACCGAATGGTGACAATTTGATTGTCCTATAGCTTAGTGGAAATCTTCGTAGCATTTGAAACCAGGGCACTACTGGCCCTTCCATATGTACTGTTGCGATGGTTAGGCATTAAGGATCTAGCGTTGAAAATCCAGTTCAGAGGATCTGTGCCATCAAACGGCGGAAAGTCCAATTTAATCTGTCAAATCTTGGAAGGTTGCTTCGATGAAGGCAATATGCTATGGTTGGCATCTGTGTTAAAAGATGTAATAAACTGTGATTGATGAAGACGGTCCACACTCTGAGTCAATGCATCCAAATCTTGGGTAATGGAATCCAAGGAGATCTCCAAGCGTTCCAAACTACAAAAAGAGCAGTCAAGTCTGTCCATTCGCTCGACATGATGCTGGGATCTAATGTTTAAAGAATCTGAGAGTCGTTTGAGTTCTAAAGAAAGATTCTTGAGTCCTGTATTCTCCGCCATAATTAATGAATGCATCAATGTAATGATTATCTTACAAAAAAATTAAAGACCAGCAAGAAGAGTTCTGAAAGTTGCAAGCACTCTTTCATATAACTTGCTCGAAAATACAGTTACACAGGACAGATGAATATAGTCTGAATAAAGAAAAAGATGACAGAAAAGAGATACACTTCAGAAGAAAGAGACAACATAGGGAGGGAGAACACTTTTACTTTTCCGCACCTACATCATGTCAAAGCAACTCATTTATGCAGTTTCTGATCTCAACTTCCACGTTAACTTCCTTGCATGGTTATCTCTACAAAGGACACTTTGTGGAAATCCCATGCTTTTGGTTCTTTTAAACTATGATCACACGCCACGTCTCCATCCACATTTTGCAACATGACAAAGTCTAGAAAATTGTGAAGAAAACAAATCTAGAAAGTCTAGAAAGGTGTCTACAAAATTAATCTTAAAGTCTAAGAAAGTGTGTGCAATTAACTATAAAAAAATTCTGCCGCACCCCTAAATGAGGTCCCAATAAGCTAAGAAGAATTGGCTATATAGACAGAAGTACAACAAAAGAAGTCTAAGAAAAATAAGCAAGTGATGCCAAAGCCTTGCTATTCATCTAAGAAGGAGTTAATCAGGAGATTTTTCGAAGGATTATGCAATAAATGAGTTTAAAGGCATGAACAAGGTAATATCCATCTAACTTCATTCTCTATGGAAAGATTCTGCCGCACCCCTAATGTGGGAATATGAATCAATACAATCTTTCTTCTCATCTATCTCTAATATCTTCAATCTATTTGATTTAACTTTCTACTCAAACTCAATATAAACCCAAATTTTGATTTAAAGTTCAATAAAATTGAATTTAATTAAATTTTGAATCAATTTCAAACTTATAAAAAGGTTTCAATTCTACGTAAATATAATGCAAACGATATTCTTAATTTTGGATATGACTTTAGTTGGAAGGTTAATACTTATGCAAATGTGGGTCTCCATCCAAAATTCTATACAATTGGAGACGACAAAATATTGCTAATAATTCTTCCAGGAATCTATGGTCTTTACATGGAAACATCAGTAACATTTGATTTTTTATTTAAAAATTATCATAAATTGGTGAGTAGAATATTCTTTGATGCCCCATTTGCTTCAACTGTTAGAATAGATAAGGAATTGAATGATTATTTTTTAGAAATATAATAGATGAGGAATATAATGAAATGAGTATTAATTTGTTTGATTTACTACTAAAGAATTTCTATGCCGATGTTTGGTTTGAAACATAAACTTGGGATGATAAAGAAATAACTAACAAAAACACCAAAATATCCATTATAGTCATCATTAACTACATTATTATTATTAATTTTCTTCTTCTTCTTCTTATTATTATTATTATTAATTTTCTTCTTATCATATTACTTTCCAACATTTTGCAGTAGTTAAATTTACCTTCATATACTTCATGAATTTGGTCCGACTCATGTCAGCATTCATTATATAGTCGCAACTGCAATATAAAATAACAATGGAACGATATTGAAAATAAAAATAACATAAGGCTTTAAATTGCTAAAAAGTTATTTAGTTGAACAAAAAAAAGTTTCATCTCTATTTTAAATAACTAGACAAAATGTTTAAACTTCAACATAATCTTTAATGTGTAGCAAGAAACCTCCTTACCCATCCAAGTCTTCGAGAAGGCACAAGACTGAAAAACACAAGCATTTGTGTTGGATGATTGGAAATTTTGCCTAAACAGGATCCCTTTCATAATCTGTGAGTCCCTCTATCTCACTCAATGCACTATCTAACTGTTCAACTCTTTGTTGAATATACATTTCAGTCCTAATACTATTACACAAATTTTCTCCAATTTGATTCATGGTATCACCTAACATCTTGGTAGCAGCAATAATTGAATATGCACGGCGTGCTTCTCCCGTATCATTACTCATTTTTCTCCTCTTTGCTGAAATATTTTTAGCTTGTCTTTCAAGATTTGATGTTTGAGGATGGGTAAAGGAATTATCTATGTCATGCAAACCATGTTCATATTGATCTTTACCACCTTCATTTATCCTACCTACACCTTCTTGCCTTTATGCATCAATTCCAATTGCACGATCTTCTCTATAAATCTTAGTCAATTCATTACTCTTCTTTTAAAATTGAGCAGCATCTTTGTGACTCTAATAAGATGAAAAAAAATCAATAATTTATATAAATGATAAGAAAGTAGTTAAAGAAAATACTTAAAACAAGTTAAAAATTCAATACTTACACTTAAGTAAGAGTCCCATACATGATCTTCAGTAGTGAAAATCTTCCTTTTAGTATCCTGTCCAAATCCACTAGTATCTTTCCTTATCATATCATAAATAATGCCCCACTTTTTCTTTAAAGTCTTAATCCTAGACTCTATGTGAGGTTTGGCTTTTAAGTTTGAATTAGGGAGTTTGTTGCTACCATTCTTTCTAATTCATTGAGATAGCCAGCTTTAAATTTAGTATCAGTATTGTACGTTCCCATATTATGCAAATCAAGCATGTAGGAAACTATCACAACATCTTCATCATAGTTCCACTTTCTTTTTGTCCCTTTTGAACATTAAGAATCAATAGTTGACGGGGAATTCCTCGATATACTTATCTACTAAATTAAACCAATATTGATAAATAAAAAAAATCATCATAATAAAGGAAAAATAAAAACATTCATAAAATTCTTTATTTTATTAATATTAAGCATCAACAGCTTATGGGAACAATATAGGCTACAATAACAGCGTACAACATAAACAACAAAGAATACAACTACTTACATAAACAATAATATAAAACCTCCTAACACTCGAACATAATAGGACACCTAAAAAATGTCAATTGTCATTTTGCCTAGATGTTTGCCATTTATTAAACATTTCGCGTGCCAATTCAATTCTCCAATTTGTCCAAGCATTAGTTGGGTCAATAGCAGTTATACACTCCTCTTCAACAACTAGATTGGTGTGAAAATAATCCCTAAATCACTCTCTATGGGATCAAACTTATTTTCTACCTAATAAAATTATGAAGCAAACAATAAGCTATAATAATTCGATTGTTTGTCTTTATTGGATAAAATGATGGATTCCTAAGAATAGCCCACATAATTTCTAATAACCCAAAACATCTCTCAATTACATTGTGTGCAGTCACATGTTTCATATTAAAAATTCCTCTGGAGTTCGTGGCTGATAACCTTGACGCTATTCATTCAAATGGTACCTTTGACTCCTAAAAGGTGCAAAGAAGCTCTCACAATTTGTATAACCTATGTCGACTAGGTAATAGCAACCTATATTAAAAAACACTACATCAGTCATTCAATTTACATTTTCTCATTTACAAAATTTCAAACAACCTTCCTATATCATATAGGAAAGCTTACCATAAGGCACTTTTAGTCCATCTCTCCTAATAATTGCATCACGAAGAACTTGACCATTAGCTATTGACCCTTCCCAGTTAGGAAGAACATAAACAAATTGCATGTCAGGTATGCACACACCTAACATATTTGTTGCAATGTCGCCTTTATGAGTTTGAAATCTAGGCTTATATTTAATTAGCACATTAGCCCTAATATATGTCCCATCTAGAGCACCTAAACAATTCTACAATTCAAATGAAATAAAAAATAATGATGAACCTTAATCACGTTTACTATATTTTCTTATAAAAGTAATAAGTTGATTATCTACCTTAAACCACATCCACCGATGGTCCGAAGAGTTTGTTGGTACAGGCTCAAGTTTTCTAAACAAACAATCTTGCAAATGCATCACTGCATTTAAAATATTATGAAAACATCGACTAATTGTCTCACCTGACCTTCTAAAATTTTTCCTAATAACTCGATTTTTATCACGATGAGAAATAATATGCAAGAAAATTGCTACTTTTTCATTAATAAACATGTTTTTTATTGACTTTAGTCCTCCTATACTTTCTAACATTTCACATAGTTTAAAAAAAGCTTGCCCATTCATCCTAACCTTTGAAATACATGACTCATCATTGTCATGCACAATTCGCCTCATATAATCTCGATTTACATAGAAAATTTAGAAAATAACTTCTAACCCTTTGCTTATAATTATATAAAGAAGCCTCCGTTGTCAACTCAGTAATGAACTAACAGCATTACACAACTATAACTATACAGTCAACACAACCATAATCCTTTTTATTCTTTTGACATTTCTACGTAAACTTAAACTGAAACGAGTCATAACTACAAAAAAAAATTCCTAATGTATTTATATAAATTTGTTCAAACAATTTACGATATAAGAGATATATGTACTATGTTAAAGATAAACAGATGCTAAAGTTCATTGATTTCAAAAAAGGCAATAAGCTAAAATCACATAAGTCATTTTAAAGGTTGTCCCAGTTTTAGGACAGAAAATGTTAGAGAAAGTAAGTGTATCAGGTTTCCTACATCATGTTTTAGGCATATATATACACATCCAAAATTTATGAATCAAAAGCCATAAACCAGCTCACTTCCACTTTATATTCAAGTCCAACAATTCAATATAGAGAACACTTTGTTCATCACTAACCTGAAACTTAGCAACTGCAGGAGGAGTTCAGAGAAGTCCTTTTAAATATTCTGCAGCAAGTTCTAGTGCTTCTTTATACTTTGCCTTAGAAAATAATTCCTGAAATGCACTGAACAACCTGGTAAAGACAACAAACATGAAGATTATCAATAGAGGTGAAGATAATATAGGAAAAACAAAATGAAGGAACTTTGGTTTTCAGGTAATAATATGTAACCAGAGAAGAAACAAAATCTAACACCAAACGAAAAGGGTTTAACAAACAAA
>JANIIA010000005.1:6499721-6510386 GCA_027478495.1 Erythroxylum alaternifolium | reverse complement strand
TATTATTTATTTAATTACATTATATTTAATTAAAATATTAATTAATTAAAATATAACTAATTAAAATATAACTGTTCATTAATTAAAATATTATTATTAATTAATTAATTGCAATATAATTAATTAAAATATTGTAATTAATTAAAATATAATTCATTTGGTAATTAATTAATTACAATATTTTTTACAAACCAACCACTATAAATGGTAATGGTAATCATTCCTTCGTCTTAACTAACTATTATAATTGTAATGAGTATATCCATTCTTTCTTATATTCATTCTCATTCACATTCTTATTACCTTCTATAAACCAAACGCCCCTTTAAAATGTGACAAGAGTGTTCAGGAGGATGAAGTATCTGACGCCACGTGACACTTTCATCTGCTCTGTTTTTCTAACATTACATAAGATACATTTGACTTTATTTAAATTTAATAAAAGATGGAATTAAAATAATAATATTTTCAAATCCAAATTAATAATTAAATGAATTCAAACTTGATTAAAATCAAATGCAATTAATAATTAAAGGAGTTCAAACTTTATTTAAAATCAAATCTAATTAATAGTTAAATAATTTCGAACTTAATTAAATCTTAAAGTTCAGACCTTATAAGGTCCAAGCTGACCCATTTTACATGGATGCTCACATGATTCTATGCAAATGATTATGGAAAACTCAGCGACTATGATTCACACACCTAAACTTTAAGGCGAATGGTTCATATCATACACATTTAAAAAGTTGAGGAATTCCCCCAAAGCAGCAAAAGAATTTATAACTCTTAAAGCCTTTTTTTTTTGGGTCCAGTAACGAGGCAAGTTACTCTTCGGATATGTTTCTGAGTAATTATGTATATAAACAATGATTCATGCATGTCATTACTCAACCAGCAACTTGCGACCTACAAGATTGGATTTGAAGGATCCACTAGTTTCTAGATCCTATCTAAATCCACCGTCCTCAGGTACCATTCCAAGGAACTGAGGGAACTATGGAAAAATTGCTACCTGATAAAGCACTAACAGCAAGTAGTTTGGTGTTTGTCTGAAAGAATGCAATACAAAAGGCATGACTTAAAAGAGGGAAACCAAATGGGGTGAGCTTTTTATGCACACCAAAAGTTAGTTCGTCTGCCTTTCAATCTTAACCAATTGTTCACACGTCTAGTGCTTCTGCTGCTCAGTCGTACATCCCCTCTTGCTCCCAAATGTCCACAAGAAAATCAACCATTTCCTGTCAAATTTAATATGCAGGAAGTAAGCTTCAAATTCTTTAGCTTTTCGTGCCATATTCGCTCCAGAAAGTGTGTGCACAAAGACAGAGGGAGAGAAAGAGAGCTCACAGAGAGAGGAATTGGCTGAGGGAATGGTTTGTTGCTCCCAAGTAAACTGTCATATGTTGCGTTCCAACTGCAGCAAAGCCATAATTTTTTAAGCTTGCAAGGACAATGAATGCTGACAAGATAACCAGAAACACCTTAATGACAGAAAAAAAGCCAAAGGTTGATCAAGTTCTATTGAGTCTAACTCAAGTGTCATTTATCGAAGAATATTCAAGAAAGATCAATGCTTGCAATAATCTGAAGAAGACTTCTCCATACCTTCATGCAAAAAGACAAGAAAACTCAAAACAGTTATGTTGACTCCAAAACTCCGGTTGAATTTCACAATTTCTACAATTCGCTCTATTCATCTCAACATGTTCTATTCAATCTTTTGATATAGGGTTAAATACATTAGGAATCCTTGTGGTTGACTTTTTTCATCTCAGTCCTAATGTTTTGAAAACTATTACTTTCCCCTTTGCGATATTGTTTAGCTATCACACAATCCCCTCCATCATATTCTGTTTGTTTGTCATCTATTCTTTTTACTCAATATGACGTAGTATTAGAATTCTTAAGTTTCAATGCAACATTGTTTTGAAGATACGAATGAACACAAAATGGTATATTATGGAATGACTTGTATGATAGCTAAACAATATTATGAGGAGGTAAATGAGAGCTTTAAAAATGTAAATATTGAAATAAAAAAATCAAACCACAAGAGGTTCCAGTGTAATTAACCCTTGATATGAATTACCAAAATCTGCAAGAAAGACATGAATTCATGTTCTAGATAGAAAATGAGGCCAAATACATTATCCTCTACATTTAAACGAATTTAAGTTACTGCATATGAATTCAGGTTTTATAGAATGTTAGTCCATATTTTGAGAATTTCGTAAAATCTGAAAATTTATATGAGAACTTTAAAATTATTGAATTAGCAATTTTAATAGTTTCCCTAACCTTACCACTTGAAGTTTCTTACAGATAAAATGTCAATAAATAAGCAAAAAACCATCTGCATATTAACATGTGGTTGATTGAGAAAGTGTAGTTATAACACACTTTGCCTTTCTACTTAAAAAACAAAGCATTAACTGCAAAGCAGATGTAATGGGTAATGGAGAAGATTAAGGCTAATCAAGATTGTGTACTTAGTGAACCATAATAAAGCACTGATGGGTTCACTTATGACACACAAGAGTCGTATCAAATGACTAATTGATACACGCCAGAGCCTCAAACAACTTAAAAGCAACTTACTTCAATTTGGGTTCTCGAGACTGTTGTGCCTGGTTCCCAGACCTTGTATTTCCTACCCACTGCTGCCTTGTCTGAGTCCATAGCAGAAGGCCTGCAATCAAAAGTCACAACCATATCGTTTAGCTGAATACTCCACAGAAATTAGTCAAGATAGGGGAATAAAGGATACAACATGGGACCAAAATAAAATGCTACCTTTGCAGAGGGTTAATAGCAGCTTTTAGAATTTAGCCAGTAAGTGCTTAGTATGGATAAAGCGCATAGAACTCTTGAAGATGATGAAGTCAAGTACAATACAAGAAGTAACAAGAACTTGCCATGATTTACGAACTCAGAAGGAATGTTTCCACAGCCAGTGCCACCATGTGGATCAAGTGTCTGGTTAACTGTGCTGATTGATGAAATGCTTCCCTGTGACGGAGCTGCACTATTGTCCATATCACAAGTGCTTGTAGTCCAGAAATCTTCAGATATGCTAGGTTTTTTAACTGTTAGTCCTTGGGTTTTTGAACCTTTTGATGGTTCCACTGAAGTAATTAGTTTCGGCTTATTACAGCATCCAAGACAAGCACTGTACTGTTACAAATCACATACAGTCATATAACTGACAGATAGCAGCAACAAAGAACATATAAGGCAACGTCATATAGATATAAAGATACAAAGATAAACATGAAAACTGCATACACACTTCGTTTTGGAGATTGAAACATAAAAGCCTTCCAGATGCAGTAGGAAAAACAGTTTATTTATGAAGCAAGTCAAATAGAGTTGTCTCACAGCTTAGGATGGAAGTGTTTCAACTTGTAACTTCAATATTACCAAAGCAATTTCTCACCTTTACTCCCCCCAATTACAAGATTAAGATGTGGTTATAAATGGCAGCTCTTACTATCTAGGTCCTGAAGTAGCCTGGTAACCTATATTGGAATCTATGACAAACATAAGATGGAACATAGTAACTATTACATAATAGCAGTAATTAAAGAATGCAGAGATTTGTTATTGAATGTTCAAGGTATGATGGGACTATCCAAGTTGTCACAAGTAAACTAAAAGGCAGAATTCTTCACAATGTCAAGATGTCACTGCAGAAATTACTAAGCTGAGTCCTGCAAAATTCAATAGAATAATTCCTTGTCTCACGTATCATGTCTTGCAATGGTAAAACATTTTGATTTGGAATCCAACTCAGGACCGGCGGGCAATGAAATGTCTACCAACCAACTAAAGTTAACATAAATGTCAAAAGCAGCATGAATCTTTGAATATTAATCATTCTAGCTTAACCAAAAATCTTTGCTTAGCTTGCTGTGCCTTCATAGCACAGACAAAACCAAAAGGTTCTACATATTTTGATATAAAACTTGATCTTCTATAGCACTTCTATTATCCAATTAAAGGAACCGAAATTAAGACCTGGTAGCCACAGAACTAAGCAATCAACTTCACCAAGTTCATTTGCACAAGATTTCCTAGTGAATCCCAACTTTTTCAGTAACTTAAAGACCCAAATCCGCAAGTAAAAAAAAAAAAATCCTTTCTGCACTAGTTTCTCAGGAGACAAACAAAACGAGTCAATCAAGTCATGTAAACCCCAACTAACATACGATCAAATTACGTTTAATTCGCAAACAAGGAATCGGAAAACCCCGGAAGAAACCAAACCCAGAAGCATCTCAAGAATTACTCCAAACCCAAGAACGCGAATCCAAACAGCTTACCCCATGCATGCAGTATCTGAACCACACAAAAAGTCTTATCTTTAAGATCGCCGAGCGATTCTTGAGGAAAGAGCCTAATCCAAATGAAACCCAGTTCAAAAATGGAGAGACTAAATGAGAATTTAAAGAGAAAACCAAGAGTAAGAAACCAAATCAGGCGAAGGAAGACCGAGACTTTGTCATCTTTTTACCTGTGAAAATATGGGTCAAAGTGGTCTCCCTTCTAGCTCAATAGCTCCTGCGTTTTTTTCATCTCTCTCTCTCTCTCTCCCCGCGTTACATGATTTACAATCCGTCCGGAAGCCTTCGAATTAGATTTATTTACGAAATAGATTTAATTATATTCATATAATTAAATTAAATTCAATTTATACTATTTAAAATAAATTTATAATATTATAATTAAATTTAATTACATTATTTGAAATACAATAAAAATTAAAAATAAGTTCAACTATTTTATATAATTTTTTATCCTTAACTAAAAATAGTACGTAATCAACGTATGTATTTTGTAATAATTTGTATATTTATAATGTATATATTTGAAAAAAGAATTTTTAATGTTTTGAAAAAAATTGACTCCTCAATTTACACATCAAATAAGACCATTTGAGATGTCAATTGAATTCATAAAAAAATGAAATTCAATTACATAGTTAAACTCAAGTTATCTCTTTTTTTACATTCCAAACACAGAAATTGAATTCACTTTATTGAATTTCAAATAGGCTGTTAGGAATTAAGATTGGCTTTTCTAACTAATTTTATTTTTTTCTATATTGTTTTTCTAGCTATATTTTTGGTATGAATCTCTTTTAAAATTTTAATCGCATCTAAAAAAAATTATTATCTTAGTGTGACAATTAACAAGAAATATAATTTTAACATAATAAAAATAATTATAAAATATATCTTCTATAGCATTTCCTAATATTGTTTGTAAAAATCTCATATTTAAGGTTAAATTTAATAAATTTATCATATAATAAAATTAAAATTTTGAAATAAAATTTAAAAAGACTATATTTATTTCTTAAAAAATTAATATTTAATTAAAAAATCTACTCAAATTAGATAAATTGATAAGGGTTTAATTTGTCTCCTTGTCGGTGTTCTAAATTTTGTACCATAAATGAAAGTTTTGAATTTTGTATCATATTAGATATTAAATTATGGTACCAAAGTATATCATGGAATTTTAGATGATTAATTACAAAAAAAATCTCAAACTTTACTCAATTTTATAATTATATCCCGAACTTTAAAAAGTGATAATTAGATATTCAAATTTTCAATTTCTCTCAATTATAGCTCGATGTTAATATTTTTGTTAAAGTTACTGATGTGACTTGTCATATAAAACGAAAACTCTAAACACTTATACACATTATAATTAATTAAGTTTAACTAAACTACATTGTTTTGTGATTGAAATCCCTAAATCAAACTTGTTCCTAAATTGCTAAAATTGAAAACCCCCAATCAATTCGTTCTCGCTCAGAAAAAAAAAGAGTCTAAGATGACAAATTGAGATTTCATTCATATTGTCTCAAATTTGTAGATTAAAACAATTTGAAGGACTTAATTAGAAAAATATTCTTATGTTTAAGTATTTTTAAACATAAAACATTTATTTAAATAGTATCATCTATAAAAATGAAAAATTTTATTATTAATTTTAATAAATAAAATTATTAAGTCAAATTTTGAAATATTTTTAAAGTTTAAATGTCATAATAAGAGATTATATTTTAGTTATATAAAAATTGACATACTATTTTTGTAATTTAAAAAAATAATTCGAATCAGTATTTAATATTGTTAAGTATCTTTGCTATACTGTAAAAAATATCAAAATTGATATAAACTTTGTATGATATTCAGTCTTGTTATTATAAATATAAATATAAATCGAAACAGTATTTAATATTCAAAATAGAAATTAAAAGAAAAAATGACAGTGTTTTTTTTTTATTTTTAGACTTTAAATTGAGCAGAATAAAAGTATGGGCTTAACCTAAAGTTCGACTAATTCGGCCCAAGTAATATTGGGTCGGGCCGAATAGATATGTAATTCCTAACTTATCCACAAAAGAGAAGAGCCACATATTTACGGTTATGAGAAGTCTAGTTTGGGTCCATTGGAGGGTCAAACTTGTCTGCGTACCTAGACAACTTGCCCACTTGCAATTGTTTCATGCACTAGTTGTGTGGTCCATTTGTTTTACCGGTCATGGCGTACGGATTTTGACTCTGTAGTTTAGCATTAATTGGTTGTTTCGAAAATTGCTTTCCGATTTGGTATTTATTTATTTTTAAATCAAGGGACAACAAGTCTTGTGATTCCGCCCGTATTTTCTCATACAGAAGGTAAAGATGATTCTCCGATTCAGTATTTCAAATCTAATAGAGATCCAGTCTATGTAAATCATCATAAATAACCTCTTTATAAAAATAAAAAAAATATTGTGTATATTCTCTTAGTACTAAGTAAATTGTAATTATTTTATTAAATATCAAAACATATAATTTATAGCAATTTGTGCAATACTCAATTTATTAACGAAAATAACAACAATAATAACGGTAAGAATCTCAACAGTAAGAATCTCGCTGATACTCAAAGTCAAATTTAATAATACGTAATTTTATCTCTAATTAATAAAGAAGTTATCTAAATTATTAAATTAAGTTAAAATATTTTCTATAACATGACAAAGTAACAACTAATAATAATAAATGGAAAAAAGGGATCCAAGAAAAATAAAATTTTTAGAATAGACGATGCCATTTAAAAATAAATATCCGCTGATATTTGTCATCCACACACTATTTTTGAAAAATCTTTTAGCAATTATAAATTGAAAATTTAATATAGAGAAATACAAAGCTTTGCCAATTGCTTGCATTAAAAAAAATTCAGAATTTGGACAAAACTCTATATTACTCAGAGGTCAAAAACACCAAAAAATATTTTTTAAAAAACTAATAATCTAGTCGACTAAATTACTCAGAGGTCAAAATGAGCATTCCGTTCTGTGAACTCTGTCCCTGAGAATTCCACTGTACAAAGCAATCCTGTTATCTGGCAATTTTTTTATTTGATCTCTGCAAGTTCTTTCAAATCCTGGAATTGGGTTTTCTTTCTCTTTCCCGACGATCAAGTATTTCTCCATCTTTTTCCTGTACTCTTTTCCATTCCCTTTTGTGTCCTTCACATTGTCTGCAAATCGCACTCTTTTCTTCTTTTTCTTCTTCTTGTTCTTACCCTCTGAACAGAGCAAAAACAGAGACAGAGCTAAGTTCCCAGAAAGATCAAAACTTTTTCTAGTTTTGGCAAGAAGAAGGAAAACCCATGTACCTGTGCACAAGCAAGAGCGCAAGTTGTTGGCTGAAGATTCAGAATCGTCATTCTTGGAGAGGTTGGTGAGACTTTTCTGCTTGGAAAAAGCAAGATAAAGTGCTGTACTCGAGACTACCATGGCGGTGGCGAAGACCAAACCTTGAGAGCTTAGAATAGACGCCATGTTAAAACAACAGAAGCAAACACAGTACAAAATACACTAACAAGAGAGAGAGAGAGAGAGGAGAAACAGAACAAGAGGAAGTTCAATGTATGGGCACGAAATGGTTGGGTTAGTTTTGTTTTTACAAGTTGGTATGTGCAGTGAGATTCTACGGGGCTTATCATTATTATATATAATAGAGGTCTTTACGATCTGGACTTTTCTTGTGGCTTATCGAGTCGAAGAGTGTGAACGTGATTTGTTTCTCCACGATTTTTGTGGTCGTAAGTTGTGGCCCGCACGCAAAAGGCAATGCAAAAGAAAGGTGACAGAAGAAGAAAGGAATAGGACCATCGAAGGTGGGTGAGGTTTGTTTGGGGTCAGAATGGGGTTATGAAAAAGGAATTTTTGGTCAAACTTTGGATCATCAACTTGTAAGAGTAGAAAATTAGATTTGCTATACATCTAAGTTGTAAGAAGACTCACCAAGCAAAAGCAATTGATTGCTAATCCTACTTACAAGTTCAAAAAGTTAAATTAAACAAGTTAATTAAAAGGTCCATTGAATTAAACTATTGACTATTTAACAAAAATAAAATGTATATTTTCCTTTGATAGATGGCAAGTCATATAGTCATATTGCCCTATTTTTAGCACAAAGCTATCTTTTACCAATTGAAACAAGCAAAAGAGAACATAAAAGATCAAGTTCTTCTATATAGAACTCACCAAATGAAAAAAGTTATAATCAAAATAAGAATAACCATCTAAAAGTTAAAATTCAACTACCATTTTTATGAACTAATTATGGGATAAGTTAGAAGATTCATTTTTCAATTATGTATCCTTTTTCACTTTTATCAATCCCAAGTTTAGACATTTGTAAGTTTGTGAATCCAAAGAATAATCCGATGTATCATTAAAATGAATGTGTAAAACTTAACCTTTGATGGGTGGAAGAGAGATTTTTGACGCCTCTCTCGACCACACATCCACAAGACATTATGTTTTCTGGTCTATACGTTGCAGACACGTAATAACAAGGACACGACGGCATTAAAAGACCTCCAACTGGTCCAGTCACACAGCTAGAGACATGGATGGTGCATCAACTTCCTCCCTTCCACTTGGACACCAACCGATCAGTTCCATGTGTCGTGTCAGATATGGAATTGACTCAATAATTCACAAGACCAGAACTCTATGAAGAGATGGCATCTGCCAAGTGTCTTGTCGGGTTAAAATGTTTTAATCTCCCAAAGTGTCGTACGATGCTGTGAAGGTACACTGCATGTGCTTCCCCACCAGAATTGGACTCTGAGAAGCGCCCGAAAACGCCGATATGGACCGACCCTTTCGGCCTTTTCAGGTTATACTCACGTGTGCTTAATGATCACAAGATCTCCGAGCTGCTAAAGAACCTGTGCATATCAATCAATTCTCGCGGACACGTAGAAGCAAATGTTAGCATCTCTTCTAGTCTTGCATTGCCAAGTGTAGAATAAACACTAGCCGACTATGAATTGGCTCGTTTTACGTATGAAAAGAACAAAGCTGAGCCCAAACTTGTGCATGGTTTACAAGGTTCGTGAACCCTTCTTGATGAGCGTCGCTGTTGCATAAAAAAGCTGTTATGGATGCATTAATAGGGAAGACATATCACATATACACGAAGACAGGACCAAAATCAAGAAACAAACGCAGTGTAAGAAATCGAATAGGAATGGGAAATTGAAGTCAAATAGGAATAGGAAATTCGTTGTCAACTAGGATAAGAATTCTATTACAGTAAAGAGATACAAACGCTATATATTGAGAGTTTATAAAGGAATAAAAGCAAGTAATATTTTCACAAAATTATTCGAGATCGGATTCTTTTTCTTGACGAGGTCATAGGTATTCAGGTCCCTGCAACGAGCTGATCTTCACCTTCATCATAGGGAGGGCGAAGAACGAGAACAAGGGAAAGTCTTCCCTCAGCGACATCGATTTTCTAGTACATCGCCCGGTGACTCAAGCTTGGGCCAAAGCTAATAACAATTTGGTATCAGAGTCAATCACCATGAGCGATTTACCTTTTGATCCAGATCAGCTACGCGTCATGATTACCGAATTAGAATGGAGAACAAACTTCAAGATACAAGAATTGTCACAAAAGTTCGACCAAAAATTGGATTTGCTCCTCCAACACCTGCAGAACAGTTCAGTAGACACAAGGGAGGCATCAGGTAGCAACGCCCTGACATCACAACGACTACAACACATCTCGAAGGGTGGTAATGCCCAGCCCTTTCAGGTCATAGGAACTATGGTGCCCCGATACACGAAACTTGACTTTCTAACGTATGACGTCTCCAAAGACCCTTTGATTTGGCTCCACCGCTGTGAGAAGTTTTTTGCAAATCAACGAATAGTTGACGCAGACAAAGTGGGATTGGCTTCCTCCCACCTTCTTGGAGCACAACTATGATTTCATGAACTAAAAGGGGGGAGTTTAAGTACTTTTGCAAGTTATGATTCGGACCGCCTGCCTGCAACAATCAATTGGGCGATTTGGTTACTTTGAGACAAACTGGAATCGTTGATGAATATAACAAGCAATTCCAGGAAAAGTTAGCAAAGGCAAACCATGTAGTGCGGGTTGATCATTATGTTGACCTATACACAGCCGGGTTGGTGGATTGGATACCATCGAAGTGGAGCTGAAAGAATATTGTCTTATACAATATTAACAAACTGTGATTGACTTACGGCATGTAAACTATAGAACGTAGTTTAGAAATACCTGAAACGCTTGATAGATCCATATCGCTGTCTTGAACAATTGGAGA
>JANIIA010000005.1:6471984-6482739 GCA_027478495.1 Erythroxylum alaternifolium | reverse complement strand
GAATAATTTTTTATATATTTTCTATTTTCATTAATAAAAATATTATTTTAATAAAATTTTTTAATTTATTATTAATTATATAAATTTTTTATTAATAATATAAAAATATTATTATTATACTAAGGAGAAATAATATACAAATGTTGTTAATTATATAGAAGAGGGTTAGGGTTAAAAGAAATAATTGGTATTCAGAAAAATTTTTAAGGGTATATTAGTTAGTATATATTTATTAATTTACGTTGTACTCTTAACCTTCTAAATCAGATATTTCTTATTTTTACTATTTAAAATGGAATAGAGCGTAACATAAAACTCTCCGCTTCCATCCCATCCTGTTCCACTATTAACCCTTCAACTAAACAAACGCTTGGCTTAATTGAAATTTCTGACATAGAGTTCATTGGAGCTGATAAGAATAACAAAAGATCCACGTAATACCAGCGCAAAATATAATAAAGACATTTTTTTTTTAATCTTAGCGACTGAAATGGTTATTAATTACTAATCTTATTTTTAATAATAAAAACTGATTAAATAATAATAATAAATTAATAAATACTAGGTGATTCAAGTAATTAGAGAATTAGTTCAGAATATTTTTATAAACACTTTGAGACTTTCAAATATCACATTTTATAAACTTGAAATTTTGAAATAATTATTTTATTTGATTTTAAATTGTTTACGGGTTATTCCAACATATGCAACTCATTCATTTGAAGAATGGAAATTTAAGTGGGTGTCTATATTAGTTTTAATGTGTTTCTAATCAACGGGACCAACCCAATAGACACATTTCTAATTAAAGTATTTCTCATGGTTTCAATCTTAACGAGATCATTTATGCTTACCAATACTAATAAGAAAAAATGGGTTAATTATAAAAAATTTTAAACTTTACTTAGTATTGTAATACTAATCTACTTTAAAAAGTAGTATTAAAATGTTCCAAATTTTAATTTTTAACAAAAATAACTCGACATTAAAATTTTTATTAAAATGGATTTTAGGGTGTTAAAAAGACACTATTTTTTGTTAAAAATTAAAAATGCGAGCATTTAGGGTCATTTTTTAAAGTTTGAGTTAGAATTACAAAATTTAATAAATTTTGAGATTTTTTAAATTAAACAAAAAATTTTCAATGTGCCTATTTCAAAATCAAATCTTAGAACAAGTTACGAAATTAATTTATGTCAAGAGATGACAATGGCTAGGTCGAGCCAGGTTCAATCCCTAACTGCGCAGTTCAAGTCTAAAATAAAATTTTGATTTGGTTTCTGTGCAAGAAGTACATATATTCAGAATTAAGGAATGACAAATATGAAAATAAAAACCTCTATTTATAAAATTTCTGAAAAATATTAACTAATACATAGACGGAGACGAATTATAGTGATTTGTTCCAACTCGAGACATAAACAAAAACAAGGACAATCTTTCCATACGGGAGCTCTCTAAAAGGTCCCATATGTACAAAATCAAAGAGTTATGTTGACATGAAATATATGGTGTGGAGAGGCTTATTTATTTTATAGTTTAGGTGCTTTATCTATTTTTGATTTTATTGCTTATTGCTTTGTTTGGTTCAATAATACCGCTTATCTTAGTGAGTTTTATGGTTCTACCGGACCAAAAGCTTCACAAGCTCAAGCTTTTATTTTTTAGTTAAAGATTAGCATCTTAGAGTTATCGTGGGATTCGCTCAAGGTCTTACCAGTTTAAGTTAATATCTAATGCGCTCACGGCTTGAGTTTGGGTCCAAATTTGATCAAATTATTTAAAATGGTGTCGTTTTGAAAAGAAATCAATCTTAATTTTTTAATGTCATTTTGTGATAAAAGGTCAAGATACTCGAATTGTTAGGGTCAGGTTGTGGATTGACTCCTTAATTTAAACTAAATTAGTTGATTTTGGATCAAATCATACTATTTCTGCCATCCCTAACTTGTGTAATTCATGATACAAAATCCTTTTTTTTTTCGGCTAGAAATTACTATGGATTTTGTAAGTCACCCTCAACCAGACGGGACTACTAAATGCCAAGGCCCATGTGTGTTAATGAGTTGTTATTAAACTATCTTACCAATGCTCTCAAATTAAATTTACAATCTTTACTTACCACTTGCATGTGGTGATTAATGTAGGCACATTTTTGCAATGCAAGTCTAAAGTTGTCTTTAGCTTTTATACAAATTTGAGTATTGGTCAAACCGCTGGTTCCATTGTTTTGCCATCTTTAATTCGATCCCTTGTTTAATAATTGCGCTCTTTCCGAAAGTTGCTTATTAATACAAGTTTTTAACTTAAAAAAAAAAAGAAACTATTGGTGTCTCCCAAATGAAACATGCACCACATCAACTTGTAGGATGCTGAGTTAATGCGATCACGTCCTTAAATTGGTACATATATATATATATATAGGTCCTTCTCCACATACAAATATCTATGCATAGTCACGTTCATTGAGTTGTTATGGTAACTGATTTAAGCTGCACATGCACGGTTTGGAAACCTTACAGTAATAAAGTGGCTTAACTGGCAATTGCTTTTGAGTGAATTAAAATCAAGTTTCAGTATATACAGAGACACAGTTCATGGTTAAAGAAAATTTCATGAGGTATATTGTAAAGAAACTAAATTAAATATCCAATTATTAATTTGCTAAATTTGATAGACTTCGGGATTGCCCTTTAATTAAGTTGTGTTACAACAGAAGTACAAATTGATGACACTCATAACAATAAGCATCTTAATGATATATCTACGTCGGGTTATATCCTTAAATGATGTCAAGAATCTCACATCGAATAAGTATGAGTGCATTCAATCATTTACAATAGTGTGCAATATGATATCAAAGTCTGTTTGTCTCGATAGTTTGGAGCGGTACTTGGTTTTGTCCCTTTGTTCAATATGCCTAACAGATGTCCAATTCTGCTTTAGACTGAAGGGGTGTGTCAAAAATCCTACATCAGATAAGTATGAGTGCATTCAGTCATTTATAATAATATGCAAACCTTGCCTTTCAAGAAGGTAAGTTAAGCCTTTCAACAAATGAATTATGAAGAAAATTAAGAGAAATATAATCCAAGCATTAGCTATAGGTTTTGGTATGTAAACGTAATGATATCTCTTTATATGTAAAAACCTACGTGAAGCGTGTATGAACGTGTTCGTATGCATCATGTGCCACGAATTGAAGAAACAAACGTGGTGATGGTCCTGATGCCCAGCAGGAGTTTCATTTACATTAATGGCTTCAGCTTTGGCTCTGCCAACATCTACTCATAGTGTGTAAACGTTGATTCTTTTCAATGGTTGACATCCTTATATTTACTCTTCTCTTCTTACTTTATACATCCTCTTATAACATTATTTACAAAAAATGAACATTAATCTACTGGAGAGTAGAATGAGAATTTAAAAAATGGGCATTTTAATCATAAAAAGGATGGAGATTTTTTTAATCTTGTTATTGGCATAATTATCAGGTATCATATCCCAAATCTTCAATCATCAAATACTAATTAATGCTAACTTATGCAAAGAACCTAATTAATTCTATAGCATAACAAACACTTGATGAAACATTCCTGTGTGCTATCAGAAGAGTCTAGCTTATTGAGGTATTTAATGTTTAGAGTTTGGTATGAAATTCATCTTTTGATATAGCATCAATCGTGAGTACTTAACATTCTGTCATCAAATTTACTATCATTCTTGACTTCACTTTCATGTGCTAACTAGTGAACACTTGATATCTTACCTACTTTACAAAATAAATAATAATTCTAATATTTCTTATTTTTTAAGGGTGGTTCAAATATTTTAATTAAATATTAATTTGAATTTTAAGAATTTGATTCACTAATTGTTTATTAAAAATATGCGCCAATATTTTGTTTTGATAATTGAATTTCGGTAAAAGAGAGAAAAAAAGGTTTAAACATTTTCCTAACCCTAAGAATAAGATTCACTAGTAAGTACCACTGGCTTTACCCCACTGACCACAATTGTCTGCCAGAACTTTCCTTGGTGTGTTTCATACTCAGTAATAGAAAAGGAAAAACCAAGTTATGAATGCTTTTACTCAAATGGTACAGATAGCTAGAATGTGGAAACCTAAATTCCTGTTTTGAACCTTAAAAAATAACTTGTCTAAGCAGTAACACAAAGGAGTACCATTGAAATTTCACGAATCAAAATTCGGCATAGAATCTACTCAGTGATTGAATTCAGACTTGCATGTGAACCTTGGAAATGAAACTTGTCCATTTTCTCCTACATTTCCGTCCTCAGAGAAAGTAAGGTACACTGCAACTTCTTATTCTAGGGTTTTGTGTCAGTATGATCACACGTGCGCATTATAAGAAGCTAGCTCCATGGTGATTGAAAATGGAAGAGTAACCCTGTACTACTGACTACTGATCCATTTCAGGGTCAATTCTCGATTTTGCCAAGTTCTTTTCTGCAGTATATTGAGACCCCGATAAAAAGAAACTGACTCTTAATCCTTCTCAATCTTTGAGTCAGTGCAAGACGTGGTATTGAGTGAATTCTACCTTAGAAATGTTACCAATGGACCACTTACAAATACCATTTATTAACAGTACCAAGGGTAGCTCACCGCAAGATTCCCTTTGATCTTAATGTCGTGCCATCTACTGTGCCAATATATACCAGAGCCAGTTTCTCGCAGCATTTTCATCTTACAACTTCCGCTTTTAAGTGAACTTTGTTCCTCTCTTTGTCTGTCTATCTCTCTCAAAGTACATTAAAACAGGTCAGTTCTTGACATCATGGTACAATCAAAGAAGTTCAGAGGTGTCAGGCAACGCCATTGGGGCTCATGGGTCTCTGAGATTCGTCATCCATTGCTGTACTAGCCTCTCCACAGTTACTATATTTACTTTTTTTTACGCCTACCCTTTCTGTCTTCCTTTATCTATGTATCTGAGCTTCTCTGCCTATTTTTTATGACTATGGACTGTAAGATGATTCGTTTATTTTGCTTTTTTTTTTTTGCGTTACAGGAAAAGAAGGGTTTGGCTTGGAACATTTGAAACAGCAGAAGAAGCAGCTAGAGCTTACGATGAAGCTGCGGTTCTGATGAGTGGCCGCAGTGCGAAAACGAACTTCCCCGTCGCCCCAAGCCAAGCTGGTAGTGATGGTTCCCCTTCATCATCGTCTTCTTCAACTTCAACTACTTCATTTTCCTCGATCCTCAGCGCGAAACTGCGCAAATGTTGCAAGACTCCATCTCCTTCACTAACCTGCTTAAGGCTTGACACTGAGAGCTGTCACATTGGAGTTTGGCAAAAGCGTGCAGGGCCACATTCGGATTCGAATTGGGTTATGACTGTTGAGCTTGGAAAGATGAGTGATCAAAAACAAGCTCCTGAAACCAAAATACCTGCTTCTTCAGCCAAGCCAGAAGTAGTGACAGAAGAAGTTGATGACGGATTAAACAATGAGGAGAGGGTGACTTTGCAGATGATTGAAGAACTTCTCAATCGCAACTGAGTCGTGTATGATCATTTGAAAACCAAAGGTTTTCCCCTAGTAAAATTCAAGTTTATGGATTAGTCATGTTCTGTTAGCTCGTCCCAGAAAGGATCACTTTATCATTTAAATATGTTTGCTTAAGTCATTCGTAATTCTGTATCGATCTTTACATGAAGGAAAAAAAAAAAAAACTACGTATCTAAAGATACGTATAGTGCTAGCTGTATAATAAGTAAATAAAGTGGGGCTTATTTGTTCTCGAAGCTCAATTAATGCTCTTGATCTCCTTGGGAAATTAAGTTTCTGGTACGACAATTTAGTTATATGCAGGTAGGTTTCTCTCGTACACCACATGCTAGTTGTTCATGATGGATAGTGGGAGTTCTTGCTCTGAAAGTACACTTAAAATGACACAAGCTGAAGTAAGTGCATAAAGATAGTTTCTAACGGTTAACATTTGAACACATAACAGAGGTAAAAGAAGATTAAAATTGACGAAATTAATGAAGTTTTTGATCAACTTTATGGGGTTAAGAACTATTGAACTAGATCTGAACATATGCCAATCCTTTGGTTTCTGGATTCAACAAAAATTGCATCGTCTAGTTACATCTGTTGCTTATTCAAGTACTACAATGCCGAAATCAATTTGTACCGATGACCCGAAGTAGCATTTCTCAACTTGCAGACAATGTACATTCGTACTCAATTATTGGCGAGAACGGTAGAATAAAGGGGTTATCTTTCATAAGTCAAGACAAGATCTTTGAGTTCAAATCACTTCTCCTAACTTCTTCTGTCGAACTTGTCTGAAAAAGACTTTTAGAATTGCGTCAATCAACTATGTTTAGAATCATATAGAGGCATTTGATGCAAATTTTCGTATATAAAATTTGTGACTTACAACATTAACAATGTACCATGAAGTACTAAAAGATAAAATGTAAGGGGCATTTAGATATGTTCATTACAACTCCTTTAAGTTTACAATTCATATTCTTTTGGTAATTCTTGATGGAAAAGACTCTTAGAATGAAATCATTATCATTGCAGGAAAAAGACTGAAAGAGAAAAAAGAGATGACATGTTTAAATAAACAAGACCAAAGTGTTTGATTAATCTATTTTGACAAAAACTTCAATGGTGATTGTTTGAATTCGACAATGACATGAAACGATTAGAATGATGTTGGAAAAGCATTTTAAAAGTTGTCGGGATATATTGGAGGGTGGTGTCGGATCAAGTGTTATAAGTCAGCTCTTTGTCATTAGGGTATTACATCCTCCTTAATGTTTAGGTATTACCAAATTTTATAGTGATTAATTAGTTTATTGAGAAGTTAAAAGGTCACTTACAAAAAAAGAATCAGCATGAGATGGCAGTACTCTAAGCTTAAAGTAGAAGTAGTCCTTTGATGCACCAACCATTTTGTTAATGCTAATCTGAAACTGTTTTAGTTTGATTCTTACATTTAATCCACTTAAATACCAACATATTGTTCCTTCAAGTTGGGGCTTAAAACAGATGTAGAATTGAAATCATTGTAAGCTGATCAAGTTCCTGACAATCTTAATCTGCATATTGTGACTGAATTGATGACAGGGGATCAGAAAGAGACATGGGTTATGATCAGAACTCCCTAACTAGTTGGAGGATTCTTTTGATTTATACGTGTATTTACTTTTTTTGAGTGAAGATAGCCAGAGGTAGATGAGAGAAATAGTGAGCATTTGATAGTTGACATATTAGGTGCATGAGTTGGGTAGCTTTATCTTTCAAGTTTCCATATTTGTGGAGGCAAAGCCAAGGTAGTCCATCTCTTGCAATAAGTATTCAAGTCCTTATAGCTTGGAACTTTAAGTCATACATAGTACATTGGCATTATTGTTGGGACCTATATAGCCTTTTGAGTTTATTGTTTCTTATGTACACGTAGGCCGGCAAAATTTGTCTACGTCGATAATTCGATATTGTCTGATATAAAAAAAATTAGATACGGGTTAGAATTTTTTTTACTGAATTTAAACCAGATAGATCGATTTTTATCTGAATTAAAATTAAATATAGATTCGAGTTAGCCTAATCAGACAAAATGTCTGAATTTTTAAAATTGGTGAGCACCGAATATTTAAAACCGATTAAAATTGTCCGATTTGAATTTAAAAAGGGCAAAAAAAATCATTGTTTCAAAATTTGGCGAAGAAAAAATTTGCGTAACTTTAAATTTTGATTTGAAATGCTTTTTTGGCAAGAAATGGGAAAAAAGTGATGTAATTTAATGGCCTTTGATATTAGTTAAAATTGGACAAACCAGTTCTGAATTGAGTAAAAAAATTTAGTTTCAAATCATTTTAGAGTAATAAAATTTGTGCCTTTTTACAAATTATCCGAAACCAGTTTAGTTTGAAATCGATTTTTTGCCAACCCTATAAATGCATTTCGAATATTTGCGGTTTTGTGAAAGAAAAAGGACTCTAATTCTGAATTCTTTACAGCATTTCTTTCTATTTGCATGTCATCTTGGTAAATTATTGGCTTTCATTCCATTAGTTTCTTCCTTCTCCTTCGAATTATAGTCCAGTTTCTTCTTTTCAGTTCGGCATGTATGCCTGAAAGCTTTATCGCATCGGAGACCATAAGTGGTTTGCATTTATTTACGGCCGATCAGAGCACGAGTCCACCAATAATGGAGGCAAGACACTATTATATATAATTAAGATGACAACTTTTTCATTGTTCATTGTTCTCCACCGGGGAAGAAAGATCTTAAAATATACACCTCCGTAGCTATCTATATTGCCATGGTGTCTGATTATTCTCTACCAGCCTTGCATTTGACGTGATATCAAGCTATGCATACTCTATAGAATGGTATTGTCTCAAGCAAGCATGACATTAGATTCTGGGTTTGAATTTGACTCATTTTGAAGTTATTGAATTTAATTTGAATTAATGAAAAATTGAGATGATTTCAAACCTTTTTTTATTTTTAAAGATTTTTAAACTTTAAGTTATATTTGAGTTCAGATTGTTCGATCCAATAAAATTTAAATTTTGAAAATTTTAAATAAAAATAAAATAAAAAATATTTGAACTAAGCTCGAGTCGAATTAGGCTTAGACTCGAGTTACATGTTTTGGAACTAATCATATTTGGGGCCAAATTTAAGCTCGAACATTAATTTTCATAACTATGTCGGACTCTAAAGCTACTAAGAGGGTTCTTGAATTAATTTGTAAACTACCAAAAATTTGAGAAATTCAATAAATTTGTCTCCGATTTCTTGGCAATATGAGAATTGGATATAATCTAAAACTCATATAACTTAATAATGTTGAGGCCCTATGAAATTTATTAATTAAAAGATATATAAATTAATTAAGATTTAATTTAGCTTTTAACTTAAATTAGAAACTATAAAATTAATACAAATATTATTATCATCGTCATTACACCAAATCTGAAATCTCACAATAAAGCGGAGTTTGGAGAAGTTTGATAATACGTAGCTTTACTCCTACAGAGTAGAGAGGCTATTTCTGTTAAATTCACATGTAAATGTGACAATAAAAAATATATATACGCTAAAAAAAGTATGTAAATAAAAATAAAATAATTGAATAAATAAATAGAATAAAATAAAAAAAGAAAGGTTGAAGTAAAAAAAAAGACTTGTCTTATGCGTAAGTTTAGTAAAATAAATATAAATATAAATATATTTATTTATTAAAAATTATATTTTAATAACTAAAAAATGTAATATTAATTTTGTTACATCCTAAGATTAATTTAGTATGAGATTAATTTCCTAATATTACCTTCTTTTATCTGTTTTTAGGCTTATCTGTTCATGTTTACTTTTTTTTATGAACATATATATTTTTAATTTTTACTTATTATAGTGTTTTTTTGGGGAATCAATAATATATAAAGTAATTGTAAAAATTAATTTATAGAAAAGGAGTACGTTAAATTGATTTAAGTTTTATAATTATTTAAGATCATTAGAATTTAGAAGTAATCAAATATATAAAATGGCTGTTCAAATTTGAGGAGTTAGACACAAACGAACAAATCTAAAATCCAAAGTATGATACTTGCAGTTCTCTTCGCGAATGCGGAAGGCAACATTTTGATCGAACGGTACATGATCTATCAGCCCACTTTTTCTTATCGTTCTTCCTTTTACTTTTCAACTTCTGGAAATTTGTATCTTGAATCCTTGATCTTCTTCTTCTATTGCTGTTTTTATCATGAAAGCTTCGTTTTTTGGGATCCTTTAGGGTTCGGATCCTTCTGGGTTTTGAAGGTTTGATTGATTTAACGCCCTTTTTATGTTCTCTTTTCTGTTTCTCTGTTTTCCATTTGTTTACCATATTTTATCATTCCCATAATCATTTTTTCTCAAGGAAACACAGGAAATTGTTTGGCTTTTTGTCCTTTTTGTTTTGATTGATGTGTGGTGGGTTTATTGGTGAGAAAATTCCATTTCGTGATGAAAAGGATGTTTCTTGTTAACTGCGTGTTGTGAAACTAATTGAAAGAAAACAGGTGCTACATTGTGACGTGAAACAGAACAGTATATATAGGAATCGCTGATTAAGGAGCATGAATCAGGATGTTTTGTGATTGAACTTGCTGATCCTTTGAGTTTCTAGATGATAGTAGTTGTGAAATAGAAAAATGCAATATATACCAGGCTATGAATACCAGTACATGCATACATCACAAGGTTATATCGTACTGAATGCTTTCACCTCCACATACATATGTGTCCACAGAGAGATATGGTGCTGGCCACAGTTAAAATTATTCCTCCTCATCTATAAAAGAGTTTCCTCATTATCTAACCTCGAATGTCTTGGATTCAATTGAACCTGAAACAGTTAAACATTCTACCTTATTTTGAGAAGTAGCTTGATTATCATTCTTGTTTTCATATGTTAAACTTTCCTCATTCAGGGTTGGCGTTTAGAAAGGCATAACATGAGGGGTAAGCTAAACACATTTGGATGTATTGACTCCCTTAGGATTAATAGTGATAAAAAGCAGTATTGAAACTAGAGTTTAGATGTATTAACTTAACAGTTTAAAGAAGGATTCAGAGAGTTGCATTAAGAACAATGCTTAAAATCTGTCAAACCACTTACTTCTTTGTGCAAGTGGTAAGAGTAGGATAAAGAGATGCACTCTTAATGATACTGATAATTTTTCTTTTGTTTCACATAAGTAAGAACTTAACTGCTC
>JANIIA010000005.1:6450533-6467817 GCA_027478495.1 Erythroxylum alaternifolium | reverse complement strand
ATAATTTTTGGTTCTCTCCACCTGGTGTACACTTGTATAATTTGCTACATATTATCTATATGTTCTCTTACAACGCTTTGCTTATCTGCATACCTGAAGGGACTGCTGGAGAACACAGAGAAGGATAGAATCAGAAGATTGGTAAGGTTAAAGCCTCCGACAGAATTTTGAGTACCAATCAGCCCAATGGAGATGATAATGATCTTCACGTAGTTGGATTATTTTTTAGCACTAAGGGTATGCCCCGTTAGATCTCAACTGCCGTGGAGAGAATAATATGTGGGAATGATTGCTTCTTAATGTTCTTAGAAAATGTTTGTGGTTGCACCACTATTTGATTTACATCTTCTATATTTGATATCTAGCTTTGACCATGGGGTTATTTTCAAGAAAACATGCAAATGTCAAAATGCCTGGCTTCGGATGTTAGTAAAATATTTACGTTGTATTTTTTTCCATATAACAGTAAAATCTGCAGATACTACTCCAACTAAGATAGCCATACATTAGGTTGCACATTAAAAAAAAAAGTTTTTGCAGGAATTCAAAGTTCAAAAACGTCCACTGAGGCTCATCTCGTGCGACTTTCTGGTGAATTCTCGAAACTTTTGTTGCTCTATCCTTGTAAGTACAGAGAATTCGTTGCTGTCTAGGCTGAAAGTTGGAGTTCGATTTTTTACCAATTTTTACCACCTTCGAGGAGCTTTACGCTGTTACTCGGACAGATTCAACGTGTCGCCACTTCCAAAATGCCACCTTCCCTCGTTGATAATCCACGAGGATTTCAAGCTGCAGTCTCCTTTTAATCTATAGGACCAATGACTCTGGGTTGCCAACCTGCGAGGCCTGGAAGACCTTCGAAGCTACTAAAGTCAAAACCTCTGTTTAGGTGAAGTTCTTTGTTCGAACATCGAACCAATCTGTTCTCACGCCTTTGTCAACTAGTACGATTACATAACATTCTTCGGTTAAACTTGCTACACGGGACACGTTCAGAGGACAATGACCTTGATTTAATAATTAGTTTCCTATTCGTCAAAGTTTGGTTCTAACTAGAATGTGTGGCTTTTTCATTGGTTTGAACGTACCCGACGATGATTTTGAAGAATATCTGTTCTGGCATTGTAGAATATGCTGCCCGCCTTGTCCATGTTTCAGTATATACAATCTAATCACCAGGTTCCCTCTTCACAGACATCAGAATCAGAGAGGATGAAGTATGGAAAGAAGCTCCGTGAAGAGGTTGAAAGAAACTTCCCTGAATGGAAAGCCCAGTTCATATGTTACAAGGAGTTGAAGATACAACTGAAGTTGATTTATTCAAGGATCGTTGCTGGAGAGCTTTTCCATGTGAATAACCTGAGAGAGAGCAATGGGTTTGTTCAGTTATTAGACACTGAACTTAACAAAGCTATTACATTTTTTTATGAGAAAGAAGAAGACTATATCATCAGATTGAAGGTACTAATCGGTTCATTTTGGATAGTCTTTTGATATATGCTTAATAATACTCTTTTTTATGGCATATTAGGAGCTGCAAATTAGAGCATCAAACTTGGAAAGTCAGGCGGAGAAATTACAAGTGCAGAAAGATATCCTAGACTTTCGTGCAGAGATGGTGTTGTTACTCCATTACAGTGTCCTCAACCTCACAGGTAAAGTGATAGCAGTAAGGAGAAGTTTAGCAGATGAGGGAAGAACTGAAAATGATGCATACCCTCTTTGAAGTGAAATTCAATAGCAAATTTAAGCTTTGATTCAGTCATTAGGCATTCTCTTGCGCAATCTTCAGCTGTTTCAGAAACATAGAAACTAGTCAAGAACAAAACTTTCGTGCTGCAACTAATTTTAGTCTCTGATCAGGACTGAGAAAGATTGTGAAGAAGCACAACAAAACGACAGGCACTAGTTTCCAGTTCTCGTCCATGCGAAGAGTGATGCAACAACCAGCTTTCTCCACTGATTTGCTTCACCAACTTATGGAGCAATGTGCAGCTATGCTCCATAGGCTTTTCCTATGAGACAACCCTTAAGATCCTGTCCGTTCCAAACCAGACTAGGCTGGCTATGTATGCGTAAACAAAGCACACCAGATCATCAACGGAAAAAGATCATAGTTCTAGTGAGAACTTGGTAGTGTTTGGGCTACATCAGATGGCTTAGAGATGTAAATTTTTGTAAGATGAATTGCAGTATATAATAACTGTAAATAAATAGTAACTTGAATATTGAAAAAAAACGAATGTAATATTATTTTTTATCAAAATTGAGTATTATTTGCAGTCTTGTCAATATTTATATGATTTAGTATCGTAATATTATATATCATTTTTATCAATACGTTGAACGATTATGCATACTTAAATTCTATTAAAAATTGATTAATTTATTAATTATTTGGTTAATTTATATAAAAGATCACCGAATCAATGGTTTAAATATTCTGGTTGTGTTTGGTGAATAACTTTTCAGCTGTTTGACTCATATTAAAAAATTTATTGACCGTTTGGTTAGGAGTTGGTTGAGTTGGCTGATTCAACTCAACCAGTTAATTTTTAAGAAGCTCATTCAATGCAGCATTTTATGTTAGCTAATTCATTTATGACAATCTTGCTGCCACCTAAGTAGCGTCCATGAGCGTCATTATTTGATGTTTGAAAGTGGTCAATGTCATGGGTTGATTTATGCGTCTTTCTCTACTTCTTGTAACTTAGATTAAATGTCCACATTTTTTTTGTTGCATATACGAATAAATTATTTGTCAATACAAACTACGTTTTAAAGTTGGAGAATTTGAAAATCTAGCACATAGAGCAATATACAGATGTTGTGTCAATTTTGCTCGTCTAAAATCACGGATCCCAAAGGTTTCAATTATGTCTTGCTATAGATTAGCAACATTTTGGGTAGCCATGAACCAAGTGTATTATTATTATTATTATTATTATTATTATTATTATTATTATTATTACTACTACTACTACTATATGTTATACTTTTAATAGATTTATAAACTTAATTTTTATAAAATTAAATATATAAAATTTAAATTCTTATAAAAATATTTAAAGAAATATTAAAATATAATACTCATGTCATTAATTTTTTTAAAATCATACTTTTATAAGTTATTTTACACATAAATAGTTAATATTAAATAACTAATTTTACCACACTTTTTTAACAAATTTACGATTTAAAATGTTTAATTGGTATCAAATTGTTATAAAATCGTTTATCAATTAAATAAAATTAAAAATTTCGAAATATAATTGGAGGAGAGCTGAACTTGACGTGGACGCAATACAACTTGGTTGCTTGTGACAAACTGCTTTTTCCCATGGTACTTGGATGTCGAGATTGGGGGGCTTCATCTAACGACGAAATTAATTTGCCTATAAAAATTGAAAAAATGAATAGAAAGAATTTAAAGTTTAATTAAAAAAGAGTTGTTAAAAAAATTAATTGATTGATTTTAATTTATAAAAATTGATTAATTTATTTACAATTTTTAATAATAAAAATTATTAAAATAAATTAAACTATAAAATTAAAAATGAAACTAAAAATATCAATCACATCACGATATAATTTTTTTGCTACAATCTCGACCATATAAAGCAAACAAAAAATGGAAAGGGTCACGGGCCGAACATTACTTCCAAAATTTTTTCTTCAATGTCAACAAAACGGCGTTGTTTGAAAATTTTCTTTAAAAAAATAATGACAGGCCGGCTGGCCGTCGAGCCATAGACCGGGCGAATGCTTTTTTTAAATAACAGAGGCTTAAAGTTTAGGTTTGAACCCAATCAAGTATTAGGCTCAACAAAGCTACATAATCAATGTTCTACTCCTACGCTTTCTCACAAGTCCTCACAGCGTTGTCGTCATTTCAAACCTAGGCGGACAAAGGAACAAAATTTCCTGTGCTCCGGATCCTTTTAACTAGTAGGTACTCCAATTCTCTTATAGTTTAAATTCCCACTTGCGATCCCTTTTGGATAGGTCCTGGGCATGCGTGATTGGTTCTTTCTTGAAATGTATGCAACATGTTTGATGTTTTGCCTCAATGGAGCGTGCCGTCATTTTGCACATGAAGTGTCAATTGTTAGCTTATCGTAGGAGGTGAAACCAACCTTTTTAGTCCTTGAATTTGAGTGGTAACTGTTGTTTAATTCTAGTTCCAGTATTTCTTTTCTTTCTCAAATCCATACCAGAAGCGCCTCCTTCTTGCGTTGCCATTCCGCTCCGTTGATTTTCTGAAGGGTTTCGATTATACAATTGGGTTGTTTTCGTTTCTCAGAAAAAAGAATTTAATTTGCTTATATTCTCGAATTCAGTGTTGAAGTTCGGGAAAACATTTACTGTTTCGGCCCTGGTCATTGGAAGTTTTGTTCTTGTTGTTGGTTGCATATTTGGGTTATGTGTGCTGAAGCAGGAATCATGTTGCGATTGGTGATGGTCATACTCCTTGGTTGTGGTGAAAAAGAAATTGCTTGCTATTTGCTTCATGCTTATTCAATGCAACAATCATGCACTCGCACAATACTAGGGGGCTGAAGTTAATAGAGCTTGCATAGATTGTGACAGCTATATTTCGTCTATTTGGATTGCCGTATTGAGGATGTTGTTCTTCATATTTTTCTTAGTCGATTGCTGCGATGCCATTATATGGTATATTCGCAGCATATTTGAGAATTATATACCAAAAGCGTATGATTTTGTTTGGTTTTTGTAACCTTCTGTATGAATTTGGAACTTTGCACCACTGATGGACAGAAAGTTATGTTGTTACTTATTTCTGCTTCTGATTTATTAGTTAGTGTGTAGGAGAATCTAAGATTCAGTTTGTTTGATTAGGAATGAGCCGTTTGCAAGGGCCTTCTTCTCTTAAACGGCCGCGGCCAGAGTCGAATTCTTCAACTCAGTCCCTGACAGAACATGAGCGCATAGTTTATGAGCTGATCCGAAGCAAGCAAGATATGGGAATTTGGACAAGAGATGTGAAACGAGAAACCAATCTGCAAGACACTGTGGTTAATAAATCCATTAAGGCACTTCAAGCAAAGAATCTGATAAAGGAAGTGGTGAACATTCAAAGCAAGGGGAGGAAACATTACATGGCAGCAGAATTTGAACCATCAAAGGAAATCAGTGGAGGGGCTTGGTATGTTGAAGGTAATCTTCACACAGAGTTTATTGAGATTTTGAAAAAGCTTTGTGTGAAGCAAGTTGAGCGGTTGAAAATTGCTACTTTGGAGGGGTTACATGATTCCATCAAAAGAAGTGGAGCATTAAATGTTGACTTAACAAAGCAACAAATTGAACAGATTTTAAGGGCTTTGGTTTTGGACGACAAGATCATGGAAGTAAAGAGTAATGGTTTAGGTGATTTCACTCGTATTCCAGTTGGGAAAGTTTGCTATAAGTGTGTTAAGGCAGGTCCAAAAATAGGGGCAATGGCTTCCATCCCCTGTGGAGTTTGTCCCCGAATTAATGAATGTACACCAGATGGTGTCATTTCCCCATATACTTGTGTATACTACAAGAAATGGTTGGAATTTTAACTTGTATCAGCTGGCTATGAAATTTGTCGCGTTCTCTTGCAGAAACATGCCTCAAAATTCATCAGGAATGTCAATGATGGTATCTGAGTTCTAAATTTCTAGTATTGATGTTTCAAGCTCTCCTATGATAATTAGGCTCTAGTAGTAAAAGCAACCCATATAAATCAAAGTAGCCTGTACAGATCTTACAAGATATGATGGGAACCAATGTTAGATTCTTTTCCCATAACCACTTTAGTATTGTATACAAATCACAACTTGGTGAGAATTATTGGGAAATGAAACATATCACAATGGGAGGTTTGTACATTTTTCTTTTTAGTTTACTACAAAAACCCCCCTTTGGATCCTCTTTCGCTAAACAAATTGTTGACATGGATTTGGTAGGAATGACAAATTTGCTGTTTCAATCTGATTTGAAGTTATCGTATAAACTATAAGTAGATCAAAATTTGACAATTTTTTTGAATTTAATTTGGATTTATTTAAAATTAATTAAGTTTAAATTTGATTTAATGAATTTAAATTTAATAAATATTTTGAGTTTAAATCAAACTATTTTGAAATCCATGATCAAGCTAAATTTATATCAATTTGGTAAAGTTGAGATTAGGGTTTTAGAAGTCCCAGGTCCGATTCCCTTTCAACCCTATTTATTCGATGGATGAGGATGGCTTACTGACCGTGATATGCCCGTGATATGTCTCTCTATTCACATGTCAAGGGTGTGGAAGAACTTGGCACGTGGTCCTTGTGGTAACCACACCTACTCTTTTGGACCTGCCTCAATTAATACTCGAAGTTGACACTTAATAGCAGCTTAATGCAAGCACCTGGACTCGAAATTTCATATTCCCATATTAACACAAAGCCGTTGCTGTAATTAGGATTTATCTCTTATCTGGCAATCCCTCCTTTGGCAAGAACACAAAAGTTTGTGTGTAATGACCTGCCTGTCCTCTCTTTGCTAGATAATTCTTCTTCTTCTGTGTTGTATTTATATGAACAGATCCAACCCAAAGGTCCAAGGCACGTTCTAAGGCAAAACCAAAAGCTTATCCTAGTCAGGATTAAGAAAATGATCACTGGAAAAGCAATGATCTCTTTGTTCTACTTGGCTTTCTTTCTCAATCTTTCAGAAGCTAGGCTCATCCTTCCACTGCCACACACTCTCAGATCCTTCAAGATCAACACAACAACCCAGGTACACATACTTCTGATATCTTATTTTGATTTGGTTTTTCCTTCAATATCGAATCTGCCCATCAGTGGATAGCGAGTAAAAAGTTTATTCCTTTTCATCATCATTTTCCATTTCCTTTATGTGTTCATTGCAGGTTGCCACAAGCTGTTCTTACACAGTCAAGATAAGTACGAGCTGTTCTTCGACCAGGTACACAAGAGATCAGATTAGCCTCGCATTTGGAGATGCTTATGGAAATCAGGTTCATGAATTCAGATCCAAGAAACCCCTTTTTTTAACTCATCAATCTGTTCTTGTCGCTTTTAAGAGTAGTAAACTAATGTTCTGCAATTGTAACAGGTATACGCTCCAAGACTAGATGATCCTCATACAAGAGCATTTGAGAGCTGTTCAACAGACACGTTTCAGATAAATGGGCCGTGCACGTATCAGATATGCTACTTGTACCTCTACAGATATGGCTACGATGGGTGGAAACCCAAGACTGTCACCGTCTACGGCCATTATATCTCGCCTGCTACATTTTACTACAACACTTTCATTCCAAATGCTATTTGGTATGGCTTTAACTATTGTAATGCTGGCTTCTTCTCAGCGACTTGACCAACTTGTAACATCTTACCACCTTGAAAGTTTGGTTTTTGGCTGTAGTTCACTTTTCAGGTCTTTGGTTGACCGAAGGAACTCAAGAAGCTTGTTCACCTTGTAAGAACAGACTCATTTTCAATGCAAATATGAGATTTATGTTCATATTCAACAATAATTTATGGGTGTAATTACTCATTAAGCTTACAATTTTTGTATTTTTCTTATATGAGGAGACATATGATTAGAAAGGAGAGACTCAAATTCCAAGTCAAAGAAACTTAGTCACATGATTTGAGTGAACAAGATTATACTTAGTTTTATGGTATCATTACTCTAAAAGAGTTGATAAAAATGACTTTAAATTTACCGAATTAAACAAAATTATATATTTCAACTTACATTAAATAAATTGTTAAATATATATTGTAGTTTCCAAATTACATATATTAAAAAACTTAATTAACGAATTAACTATTTAAATTTATTTAATAGATTCAATCTATTTGAATATAGGTCTATCGGAAATAACTTTTTTATTAAATTAAGATAAGATTGTGTATTATCGGACCTCTTTAAACTCTGTGTTTCAGCGGGACAACAATTATGCATTGATGACGACGATGAGATTCAATCTATTTGATTTTTATAAGATTCAACACATTTTATTATTGATGTATTATCTTTTTTAGATTTTAAATAAATTATATTTCTTTGTATGTCGATTCAAATTTGCAACTTTTAAATTAAAAAGACCTTAAAAATATTTGGTCCAATCATTTTTTATAAACAAAGTAGAAAAGGGCTATGATTTCATTAATAGTGTATTTGTAATGGTTAAAAAACTAATCCGGTCAGCTCAACTATAAAATTCTTTTATTATTTAACTTTTTGGTTTAATTTTTAATTTTTAGACTTGATTTATTTTAGTAAATCTTATTATTAAAGACTGATCAATTTATTAATTAATCGGTCAATTTTTATAAATTAATATTAAAAATTTTACTTAACAATATCTTTTTTTAATTATTTTTTAAATTCTTTAATAAAAAATAATTCTTTTAAATTATATTTCTTTCAATAAAATAATATTGGATGAATAAATTGGACCGGATACACTCTATGGCTCCCTTGGCAATTTCAAACAATAAATACATTACCAATAATAGCCCCACTCCTTACGTTGAAATAAATCAAAGAGCATTTTTTGTTGAGGCTAGTTTTGACATTTACAAACTCTTCATCTTTCCCTACATCCTCTGTTCAACCCTAAACTTCAATTCCCCTTTTACCTTCCTAATCCAATTTCTTTAAACTCACTAGCTAAACCCTACTCTTCTCTCTCGGAGCTCTAAGGGTGAGCCTCGCGAAAAACTTTGGACCGTTGCGACTCACAAGACCCCTAGCTCATGAATTAACTGTGCTTGTTTGGTCGTGTGTGTAGGGAAAATGGGTGAAGTGAAAGACAACGACGCTTACGAGGAGGAGCTGCTTGATTACGAGGAAGAAGAAGAAAAAGCCCCTGACTCCATCTCTGGAAAAGCCGGAGCTGAGTCTGCTAAGAAGTATATTTCTATCTCTGTCTCATTATAAGTGTTTTTACATTAGTTATTTGATTTCTGTTTGGCTGCTGAAAAAAGCGTGGAGATCTAGAAGAAAAAGTAATGGTTTTTACTCTGTAGAGGAATGCTTCCTTTTGATGGCTATGCTGACTTAAGTTCACGAGAGTGAATTAGAAAAGAGAATAACAAGAAATCTTATTCCGCTCAAAGTGCTTGGATAAGTGTTTGATGTTTTAATTATTGTAAAGTATGGGTGTGGAATCAATGAGCACGAGTGTTTGACATTCTTGCTTGTCCTATGTACCTTGGAAATGTGATGCATAATTTTCTTGCACTGCAGGGGCTATGTTGGTATTCATAGTTCAGGCTTCAGAGACTTTCTTTTGAAACCGGAGCTTCTACGAGCCATTGTAGATTCAGGATTTGAGCATCCTTCTGAAGGCAAAGTCTTTAGTTCTTTATATTAAACTTGTTGACTTGAACTTTTAGATACTTTCATGTGACTACTGCATGCCTATTTTTCACTCATCTTTTTTGCCCGTTCTTTTCCAATTAATCCCCCTCAAACTTTACTCTTGATGCAATGCCTATTTTCTGTTTACGTAGGTGCTGTAAATCTGTATTTAGGGTGCCTTTTATTTGCCAAAAAATTTTTAAAGCAACTTTGATTCATTTCAAAAGAAGAGACCACAGAAGGAAAAAAAAATGATCCGTATAAGTTGAGATTCTTATTTATGACGAGTGTTGTTATTTTTGCAGGTAATGACTACTAACTGTTCTCATCATTTCAACAAAAAACTTGGTCTTGGTAAACCGTTCCATTAAAAGGATCTGGAAGGTCCATGTACTTACTGAGGATTCAACTACAATTTTGTTTGCTTTATCATCAGTGCAACACGAGTGCATCCCTCAAGCTATTCTTGGAATGGATGTCATCTGTCAAGCAAAATCTGGGATGGGGAAGACCGCTGTTTTTGTTCTCTCGACTCTGCAGCAAATTGAGCCTGTTGCGGGTCAAGTTGCAGCCCTTGTGCTTTGTCATACAAGAGAATTAGCTTACCAGGTATGTGTACCAGTTTGATATTTTGCTTTTGGAAATATTATTATGTCCATGACCTAAAGTCTATTATCCATTTGAGAGTTTGGCTTTGTTTATAAGATATTTGATCTGTTACTTTGTAGATTTGCCATGAATTTGAGAGGTTCAGTACCTACCTTCCTGATATAAAGGTTGCTGTCTTCTATGGTGGTGTGAACATCAAGGTTCACAAGGACTTGCTGAAAAATGAATGTCCACATATCGTGGTTGGAACTCCTGGAAGAGTACTAGCTCTGGCAAGAGATAAAGAGCTTGGATTGAAGAATGTGAGACATTTCATACTAGATGAGTGTGACAAGATGCTTGAATCACTTGGTATGTTGTACATTGTCCACTGGATAAAAAAAAAACACCGTTTTCTCTCATATATATGTGATCTAATTTTTATTTTTTTGTATCTTATTCAGACATGAGGAGAGATGTTCAGGAGATCTTTAAGATGACCCCTCATGATAAGCAAGTTATGATGTTTTCAGCAACTCTAAGCAAGGAAATCCGACCTGTTTGCAAGAAGTTTATGCAAGATGTAACAATCTTTTACCATTTTAAGCATTATATTTCCCTTTCTCCTATATATTCAACAAATGGTCTGTGCTTGAGGTACAAGATTGATCACTGGGTCATGCATTATATCCTACTTGTTAGTTCGAAAGAAGAAAATTTTTGGTGACATCCTCTAATAATTACATCTTTTGTTGGGACTTTAGTTGGCATCAGGAGCATACAAATACGGTTTCTAAATTATTTGTTTCTTTAAATATTTGAGAATGCTAAATGTATGGCTTTCTTTAACTCTGTATTTGTGTCTTTTCAGCCAATGGAAATTTATGTTGATGATGAGGCCAAGTTGACCCTTCATGGTCTTGTGCAGGTATGCGTAAAACTTTCTAACAAAATTTTTTCTATTGATAATTGTTTTGCGCTCATTGAGTACTGTCTTTCTTTGACAGCATTACATCAAGTTAACTGAGATGGAGAAGAATCGCAAATTGAACGACTTGCTTGATGCTTTAGACTTCAATCAAGTTGTCATTTTTGTGAAAAGTGTGAGCAGAGCAGCTGAATTAAACAAATTACTAGTGGAATGTAACTTCCCTTCAATCTGCATTCACTCTGGAATGTCTCAGCAAGAACGGTAAACACTGTGTTGCCATACATTGTATTGAAATCGTTTTAGTTGTAAAGAAAGGCTTTGTAAGGGTTCTCATGGTTTTGTAAGATGTTGTGTTATACCAAACTTCTTAGGCACTACAACAAAGTAGATTGTGGCATTTTATGCTAGTTTCACAATTTGCTCTAGTCTAGTGAGTTATGGATGGTATTGCATTTCAAAGTTACCCTTCTTGATTAAAGTCAATTTATTTGTCTAAAAGAGGTTTATTGGCCGTTAGCATTTATTTGCTTACGGTGGTTAAAAACATACCTGTAAATGGAAGATCACGGGGTTTGAAACATGAAAGTCCTGACCCTAAGATGTAGGCGGAGAATAGTGTTAAGGTACAAGATTTTTTATGAAATAACAAAATTTTTCAGTTAGATATTTTTCTTAAAACATACATTAGACTGATCAGCTTCCTGTTTCATATGTCATATCAAGCTTATGTTGGTATTTTTCTTTAATCATCTGTACGTTTTAAAATTTATGTGGTTATGCCTTCACAAAATTTTCCCAGCAATTCATGTCAAGAGTTAAAAGTTAAGGTTCTTAGATATTTAATGTGATAAATGTTGTTTATTTTTTGAATGGCAGAGATGAACCAAAAATATACTACATTCTGTCTTCTACGTGATGTCTGAATTTATAGACGTGGCTGACATATTGTGTTTTTTCTGCTTTATAGATTGACTAGATATAAGAGTTTCAAGGAGGGTCATAAACGTATTCTTGTGGCAACTGATTTGGTTGGAAGGGGAATTGACATTGAGCGTGTAAACATTGTTATCAACTATGACATGCCAGATTCTGCTGATACTTATCTTCACAGGGTTAGTGACCAGTTGCATTATTCAATTAATCTTAAATTTCTTTCCAGTTAATTGATTTATATGTCATTTCTTCTGATTATAAATGACCTGTTATTTATCTTTATGGCAGGTGGGAAGAGCTGGTAGGTTTGGTACAAAGGGCCTTGCAATTACGTTTGTTTCATCTGCATCTGATTCTGATGTACTAAATCAGGTAGCCTCCCCGGCTTTCCTTATTCTTATTTCTTAACATTCACCGAATTTCTTGAAATATCTGGCGATTTACTCCTACTTGTATACATAATGTGAAAACAGGTTCAGGCAAGGTTTGAAGTGGATATAAAGGAGCTTCCTGAACAGATTGATACTTCCACATACAGTAAGATCTCTTTATCTATATTATTCGTGGAAAAGAAAATAAAACAGAATCTGGAGAGTTAGTAAATGTTTTTACCGTTAGGTGAGATGGAACTGAAAAAGGTTCATGGTCCTGATGAGTGCCAACATTTTGTTTACACTTTTTAGCTTCATAGGTTTTTGATCGACATGGTTTTGTTTTATTCTGAATGGTTGCGATCTTCTGATACTGATTGTTCCTTTGTTTCTTTTGGTTAACAAACATATATTTGGACTCAATTAGGTAAAATGATAGTATTTTGCGGCTAGTAAAAAGTTGAATCTATGCAGGTGTTATGCATTCTAATCAAATTTGTGTCTATTTATTGTCTTGGTTCTCATTGGCTGTCCTAGTCCCCAAGTCTCGGAACAATTCCTAGGCATCAGCTTCACCATCCTTAACTCATCCGCTGTCAAAGAAACTACTTTAACAATTACCTTAGCTCATGGATATTCATTTACTGTATCCTGCTCTGAATCTAATAATTTCATTGTCTTGAACGCAGTGCCATCATGATCCGGACTGTGAGTGCTGTGCTTTGATCAAAGGAACAAACAGCTTTCATCTGTTCTCTAGCAATGTCGTAGGGTTTGATTTGGGAGTTTATTAGAAAAGAAGTTGGATTAGTCAAAAGATCGGTTCAAGTTAAAACATTGTTCATTTCTGGATAGTGTTTAGGACATTTTTGCTTATTGAATGGTCCCTTGTTATTGTTTACTCGTTCTATTCCTGTATTGTATTTTATGTCAGACTTTTCTGATAGGGTACTTTTGTCATCGTAGTTATAGCATGCTATATACTATTCGTTCACTGCATCCTATAATCTTATGAGTAACGGAAATTTGGTACGATATTTACTGATTGAACTGTTCGTTAATTTATTTTGATTTATGTTCTATTGGTCCGACAGAACACCATGTTTAGGGATGACACTGATACCGACCTTAAATGAGCTCGTTTAAAGTTGACAAGTCTATTTGAAACCTAAATGGTCGTGCTTAAAGTTAACGACTTTAAGTTTATTTGAAGCTTCAATGGTCTCGTCTGAAGATCAACGAGCCATGTTTGTTTATATAGTTTGAATGGTTTCTTAAGATAAAATCCAGAAGATTATTGCTAGTCTTTACACTTCCTCTCTATTTATAGTCACTCGGTAAAAGTCTCGCCAAACGAAGTGTTTAGAGCATGGTACGCAACTGAGAGGCTGTTTCTGATTATAAAAGTTAAAAATGTTTATAACATATATTATAAAAATATCATAGAAAATAATTTTATAATAATTTCTACAATATTAATAAATTTATTATTAATTTAGTTAATAAATTTAATTAAAATAATTAAAAAAATGACAAAGTTTCAGTCATTATATTTCAGAATAATAAATACCGAATTGGGAATTAGTAAATAAAAGAGACATAAATAATCAAAATATTAAAAACATTTTAGAAATACAAAGGCTCAGACATTATAACTTAATTCTTCAAACTTTCCTTTCATATATATATATGTGTGTGTGTGGCAACTATAATAGTTTCTCATGTAAATAAACGAGTTATTGAATATAATTTCCATTTTCTTAGCAGATTTAATATACTTATTATTATTCATATAAGATGGAAATGAAGATAATTATGAAATTCTTTTACTACATTTGGAAGATAACTAGATCATTAGATAATGGCCCCAACTTCCAACTTACTATATTACATAATCATATTAATCTCTATCAGTAAAGAAATCTGAAAAGGGGTATACATAGGGTATTCTGTTTCCGAAAGAAAATATGGAGGATCATTTTTTCGTGTGATGCATTTACTGTCTATATAACAGATATATATATATAGACATAGAACACAAAGTTGCTTCACAAGAAGTAAATTTGGCCTACTTCAGTTCACCTGTCTATGCAGTTGTAGGCCACATGGTGATGAGCTTTCTCTCTTCCTCTCTTTCCGTGAGTATGATTAGATGGAAAGTTCTTGACAAGTTAATGGATTTTGGTGATTAATATTGCAGGTTTTTCACACCATCTTGTGCCTTGCTGCATTACTATCAAGCACCACCTCTCATGCTTTGAGTGTAGTGGATTTTGGAGCAGTTGGAGATGGGAAAACAGATGATTCAAGAGTACATCGTCTTTGTGACTTTGTTCAATGTTACTTATAAGAATCTTACTTATCCCACTTGAGTACTAACACTGAAAATGGTGAAGCAAGGCCTTTTAATCACTAAGAAGAGGGTGGTTGATTAGAGTCTGAATTCTCTGTCTAATTTTATGGTGTCTTATTCAGTCCCTTAAATCTGAGTCATTCATTTATGTGGGTCCTGTGTGAGTCCCGTATAAATAAATGCAGGACTTGCATAAATAAATAGCTGAGATTTATGAGACAGAATAAGACACCATAAAAATTAGACAGAGAATTCTGTTTCAGTTGGTTGTGGGAAAATTTTTTTCATTTCCATGAAAAAATGAGAAAAGCATGTTCATTTAGGTCAACAAATGTAATAATTATCATGTTTATTTTGGTCAACACTAATAATGATTTATCATTAATACTATTTAAAAGATACCATATAAGTAATTAATGTAGTTTCAAAATGGAACTGTAGAAAACATATTAGAGTAGAATTTATCTTTGTTGTGATAAGTTTTCCAATTTCACAATTGGAATTCCTAAAGTTTCACTTGCATGTTCAATAATATGTACAGGATCAAGATTTTCTTGGAAAAAGTCGTATGGAACTTAATCTTTTTCCAGTTATTATATGAATATCTGAATCTAAGTTGTTTGCTTATTGTAGGCTTTTGAAGCTGCATGGCAAGTAGTTTGCCAAGGTAAAAAAGGCAACATTCTCATAGTACCAGGAGGAAAGACATTTTTGATAAAACCTGTGAGTTTCCAAGGTCCATGCCGTTCTCATACTATCAATTTCCAGGTAATGTATAATTCGCATTAACTCTTACTATGACACATGCATATGCTCTTTTTCTTTTTCTTTTCCTTGATATTCTTAAATATGGTTTTCTCCGTTCAACAATTCTAATCACACAATATATGGTTGTGAATGAGTTAATTTCAGGTTGAAGGGACGATCGTTGCACCAACAGATATATCACAAATGAAGGTCGTGAATTGGATTGAGTTCGATAATGTAAACAGTCTTACTGTAGATGGAAATGGACTAATAGATGGCAAAGGAAGTGTTTGGTGGGCAGCTTGCAGCAAAGTGAGTGAATATATATCAGATTAGCATAAAAATAAGATCTGTCAAATTAGATTGCAAAGCTATCCTATTTATTTCTTCTCCTCCTTAATGTTTAATCATGTTTTTAAACTATTGTGCAGGTTGGTAATTGCCCACAGAGACCATATGTAAGTTAATAGCTAGCACATCTGATACTACACAAGTATAGACATTAGGAGTGACAAAAAACGCACAACTTGACTAAACTTCAACATGACGGAGCCTTTGTCTTTTCGATATTTCTTGAACCTGAGGTCGTGCCTTATTATTCTGACGTGCTTGTTGATGACTGTAGGTCATAGCTTTCAACTTCTGCACCAACTTCCTTTTCAGGAATCTGAAACTTATCAATGGGCCAAGCCAGTTTGTGAAAGTTTTCCAGTGTCGACTTTCAACTATTTCAGGTCTTACCATAAGTGCTCCAGGAGACAGCCCCAATACGGACGGTATAAACATCAGTCACTCCGAATTCATATTCGTTCTTCACAGTAACATCGCTTCAGGTACGTCTTTGACCTGATTTCCCTCAGCTTTTCGGCCTTTCTGCTCACACATTTTAAAGAAAATCCGTTCTTATGTTTTGTGTTAAAATTCAGGTGACGATTGTATTTCTGTTCTTTCTGGATCTTCCAATATCAATATCTCTAACATTGCATGTGGTCCTGGTCACGGTATCAGGTTCGATTTCCTCTATATACTACTGGAAATCGTTGAATGTGAGAAAGCTTTAAATTGAAAGATATAGAAGTTCACTTATTAAAAAAGAAGGGAGAAGATAAACAATTTTATTAATAATTGTAAACTAAATCTTTTTTTTCCCCTCTTTATCATTATCCAAACATTCAGTATTGGAAGCATTGGAATGCAAGGAGAGATGGGGCAAGTGGAAGGAGTTCATATTAGCTTTTCAACATTTACAAATGTTTTATTTGGTGCCAGAATCAAAACATGGCAGGTAAACATATTTACATATATATGTATATACACATAACATTGAGATTTAAGCAAATCCCTTTTTCCCATTTTGATTCTAACACTTAATATTTCTAGGGAGGGAAGGGATATGTAAGGAAGATAACATACGAGCACATTACACTTAAGAATGCTGGCTCTCCTGTTATAATTGATCAATACTACTGTCCTGCCGGAGGCTGTGCTAACAAAGTATGTAACACACTCTGGAGAGAGCTCAGTTTTATCTTTTACGTTTTGATGAGGTCCGGAGTATGTTTTTTTATTTAACATGTTCCTGCTGCAGAGTGATGCTGTTGCAGTGAGCGGGATTACATTTGCTTCATTTCAAGGAACAAGCTCATCGGACGTTCCAATACAATTACTTTGTAGCCAAAACAAAGCTTGCACCGATCTTCTACTCAACAATGTCAAGATTTCTCCCTCTGCAGGTCAGGCCCTCACCTCCAAAGTCATCAATGCCCATGGAACAGTTATTGCAACCATTCCAAGAGTGACATTGCCACCAGCATGATTATTCACGACCACTAATTACTTACTTCACATTTAATTATATCTCGACATTGTAATCCCTAATAGGCTGAATTTAGATCTGCGGTGCGGTAGAGATAAGTACTTATTCATTGCAGTTTTCAAACAAAGTCACATGTTTAGATTTGCAGGGCAATAACCATAGATTGAAGAAAA
>JANIIA010000005.1:6437978-6450433 GCA_027478495.1 Erythroxylum alaternifolium | reverse complement strand
ATTTATTTTATTTATATTTTCTTATTTTAATTTAATATTTTCTTATTTATAATTTGAATTTATATGAATAATAATATATTTTTATGAAATATTTTATTTACTAAATCTACTTATTTATATTTTGCTTATTTTAATTTAATATCTTATTATTTACAATTTTAAATTTAGATGACTATTAATATATTTTTAATTATTTATACAATAATTAATAGTTTATTAAATCAATGAAATTTTTAATCATTTTATCTCTTTTCAGCAACCGCTAATGCCAAATACCTATTTTCACGTTTCAGCAGTTACTAAAATATCAATCTCAAATATATAAGTACTTATTGAAAATAGATACTTATTATTTCATCAGGTTGATTTCAGGATGTTATAAACCGCCATCGCCTCCCCGAATCAAACCTTAGATTAGTGTTTTGTGAAACTATAAAGTTAATATTAATATGAAGGTGTTACGAGACTTAGGCAAATTGGTCCTCAAAAGAAATTTGGTTACACATAAAAAAAAAACTAGAATTAGTGGGAAATGTACCTAATTAACAACTTAATTACCATGACTCACTCTTCACCACCCAAAACCTCATTTCTCTCTACCTCTCTCTCTCCTTACCATCTCTCTCTCTCTCACCATCCATTCATCGGAGTACTATCCACCACGGCGGCTGATGGGGAAGAGGCCGCCTTCGCTGGACGTAGAGAAGGGAGCAGCACGTTGTTATGTGGTCAGAAAGCCGGCACGACTGCCGCCGCCGCCACCACCTCCACCACCACCACCGCCTTATATATCACAACCATGGTTCTCCTGGTTGGTGCCCCTCATATTTGTAGCCAACATCGTGATCTTTATCTACATAATGTACGCCAACAACTGCCCTGCATACATTGGAGACCCTGATCGTTGCATTCTCTACCATTTCTTGGGTCGCTTCTCTTTCCAACCCTTTAAGGAAAACCATGCTCTTGGTCCCTCTGTCCTCACGTAGGTTATTACATCACTTTTAACTCTTTTCTGCAACCTAAATACGTATATAGATTTAAGAGTACTTCTTAGATTCAAGGATGCATGTTTGTATAGATTTTCTTTTCCTTTGACATTTTCTCGGTGATAACTCTTCTTCCATGCATGGATTGAATGTGTCTGTTCTTCATGGAATCATGCATGCATGTCTATTTGTTTCTGTTACATGAGAAGAGATGAAGGCAAATGAAGAGCATTAGATTTATCTTCCACGAGCTACAGACAAAGTGAATTCTGACACTTCGAAAGTTAGGGTGAACCTCAAAACGAAACTCCTAACATTAGTGAAACAAAAACTTAAGCTCAAACAGTGAACAATGGAAAATTCAGTCCTGAAGATGTTACTGTTCTGCAAATTTCAGAAATCCAAGGACATGGTTTTTGAGTAAATTTTCGCATGTTTTTGCAGGCTGAGAAACTTGGGAGCTCTGGATCCAATAGCAATAGTGCACAATGGAGAAGCATGGCGCTTCTTCTCCTGCGAATGGCTTCATGCTGGAGTTGCTCATTTAGCAGCCAACATGATCAGTCTTCTGTTAATAGGAATCCGACTCGAGGAGGAATTTGGATTTCGTAAGAACTTTAACTCCGATTCCCAGTCATCATATCATCCTCATCATGTTATTCAAATCAATACTGACACCCAATTAGTACTTTAAATGTGGCAGTGAGGATAGGATTGTTGTACATACTTTCGGGTTTCGGCGGCAGCTTGATGTCTTCACTTAGTACCAAACCATTCATCTCAGTTGGTGCCTCTGGTGCACTCCTCGGCCTTCTTGGAGCAATGCTTTCAGAGCTTATCATAAACTGGACGATTTACGCCAACAAGGTAAGAAACAGAATCCCGACAAGGGATTCAAAAACCTCGAATCTTAACGTACGGTAAGTGCTATGCAAGAAGAAAATGTTGTCTAACTCTTACCACTTTAGTGTGCAGCAATTACGAATCTGGTGATAATCATAGCCATTAACTTGGCCCTGGGTTTCATACCTCACGTCGACAATTCTGCTCATATTGGAGGGTTCCTGTCAGGATTTCTACTGGGATTCATTCTCCTCATCCGTCCTCAGTATGGATACATAAGCCGCAAATATATTCCTGCAGGATACAATTTGAAACACAAGAAACCAAAGCACAAATGTTACCAACATATATTTCGGACAATAGCTTTAGTTGTCCTAATCGTCGGGTAAAGACTAAAACCTGTCTGTGTTACTTTCTCAGAATTCCAGATTAGCTGCTAAACTGTGTCCCTGACAGGTATGCTTTGGGCTTGCTTAAGCTATATAGTGGCGAGACAATCAAGGAAAGTCAAGAACAAGCCCCCATGAATTGAAGATTCAGCTTCAGTAGTGCATCGACCGTCTGATTCTTCAAGCAGAACCAAAGCCTATACCTTCAATTCATTTACACAAAACTCATCGGACTTGCATACGTTGTCACATTTAGTCATAGATTAGAGACAAAAAAGTAATTATTAAACGAAGAATTGTATTGAATTATTATTAGTGGCATACTGATTACTTATTTAATCTTAACTTGACAATTCTCGTAGTAGTTCTACTCGTCAATATTGCATCATCTTTGTAAATTAATGTAAAAAGGTAATAAGTGACCACTAATTGTAATCATAATTTCGTGGAACTTTATTATAAATTACTAAAAATTGGTTTATTTTATTAATTATTAAATAATGTTACAGGTTTAATTCGAGTCATAAAAACAGCTTTTTATAAATTACAAAAGAAAAGTTAAGTACAATTGATGATCTTTCACCAATCTTATAAAGCGAGGAGTCTTGTGTACTGAGATTTGACCTTTTTTCTTGTAAAAAATCAATATCAAATTCAAGTGATTAGAAGGAGAGTTGGAAGTTTAGGATTTGAGTCTCATGAATTTCTTATGATCTTTAAGTCAAACTTTTCTTATTTAGTTCTTTCGATAGCTACTAAGATCAAATATTTTATTGGGCTTTTAATTATTAATTTATTAAATAATTTATTGCAAATTATTATATATTAAAATTTATTGTAAAATCATTTGAATTGTATTTATTGTTTATTTCTTTGTATTATTTGTTTATTAAAAATTATTTAAAATATATAATTTATAAATTATTGAGAGGAAAGTTTTATTTTTAAATAATTATATATCATTTAACTTTTGAGTCTTAAAAACTAGTTTATTCAATATGTATTTATTATAAATATATTAATAATAACATGTAACTTGGTTGGATTTAGGACCGCTCTTTAAAAGCTATCTTAAAAGGCACATTAAATTTTCGGTTCTAGTTATTTTGTTTTAACCTTGTTTTATTAGATCTTATCTATATATTTATATAGAGTCCACGTAAACGTATGAATAAATTTTAATAAAACATAATAAAAATACCATAATGGACACAAAAGATCCGAAACCTCAAAAGGACCATGGGTTAAGTTGCATGCAGTTGAAGAGAGTTCGATGTTGAAACCGACAAATGCATTAAGACTATGCGAACCATACACATTACCTGAAAGAGCTTGTTATGTCTAAAAGTCTTCTCTCTCGCATCAAACCTCTGAGCCCTGTAAAGTCCTCTGCTTCTTCTCCCATTCTTTGCACAAAACACCTCAAAATTCTCGTCAATGATACCATCCAGATCCTCAGAAGCGACCCAGAATGGGAAGAATCTCTCGATGATCGCTTCAGTGAGACGGAAACCCAAGTTTCTGAGATTGCCCACTTTGTGTTTGATAAAATACGCGACCCGCAATTGGGTCTCATGTTCTTTGAATGGGCCTCGAAACGTTCTTGTTCCGGAGATTCCTTAAATGGTTTTGCTTGTTCTTCGCTGTTAAAGCTCTTGGCAAAGTCTAGAGTGTTTCAGGAGGTCGAGAATGTGTTGAACATTATGCAATGCAAGGACTTGGTGCCTACTCGTGAAGCCCTTAGTGTTGTTATCAGAGCCTATGCGGATTTTGGATTGGATAATAAGGCTCTTGAGTTGTATCATGCTGTTGTTAGTATCCATAAATGTGTGCCTGATGTTTTTGCTTGCAATTCGTTGCTTGATAAGCTGGTAAAGGCTAATAAAATGGAGAGTGCGTTCCTAGTGTATAACCAAATGACTAAACATGATGATAGACTAGATAATTATAGTGTATGTATAATGGTTAGAGGTTTATGTAAACAAGGGAAAGTTGAAGAGGGAAGAAAGATGATTGAGAAGAGGTGGGGAAAGAAATGTATCCCAAATGTTGTGTTTTACAACACACTCATCGATGGTTATTGCAAGAATGCTGATACTGAAAGGGCTAAACAGCTTTTCATAGAGATGAAACGGAAGGGATTTCTACCATCGGCGGAGACATATGGAATTATAATCAATAGGTATTGTAAGGAAGGTCAATTTGAGGCTGTTGATAACCTACTGGCTGAAATGAAGGAAAGAGCCTTGGTTGTTACTGTTCAAATTTGTAACACCATCGTCGATGCCCAAATTAAGCATGGCTGCATGTTAGATGCAGCAGACGTTATAAAATGGATGATTGGCTATGGTTGTGAACCTGATATTGTCACATACAATATATTAATCAGCGGTTCATGTCAGGAAGGTAAGGTTCAGGAAGCTGAAGAACTGCTACAACATGCACTAAAGTGGAGATTGTTGCCAAATAAGTATAGTTACACCCCCCTTATACATCTTCATTGCAAACAAGGGAAATATATGAGGGCCTTTGATTTGCTTATTGAGATGACAGAAAGGGGACAAACACCTGATTTAGCTGTTTATGGAGCTCTTATACATGGACTTGTTGCTGTAGGTGAGGTTGATGTTGCGTTAACAATTCGAGATAAAATGTTGCAGAAGGGAGTTTCGCCTGATACAAATATTTACAATGTTTTGATAAGTGGAGTTTCTAAGAAGGGAAGGCTTCCTGATGCAGAGCTTATTCTTGCGGAGATGCTTGATCAAAATATAGCTCCTGATGCTTTTGTCAATGCTACACTTGTTGATGCATTTGTAAGACACGGTGACCTTGATCAGGCCAAAAGAATTTTTGAGCTTACAATTGCCAAAATGTTAGACCCTGGTGTTGTTGGGTACAATGCCATGATTAAGGGTTATTGCAAATTTGGAAAGATGAATGATGCACTGTCATGTGTGAAAAGAATGATAGAAGGGCAACATTCTCCTGATGAGTTCACATACTCCACCATCATGGATGGTTACGTAAAGCAGAATAACTTGCGTGGTGCACTTGCAACTTTTGGGCAGATGGTAAGGAAATGCAAGCTAAATGTTGTAGCTTACACCTCTCTAATTAATGGATTTTGCCGCATGGGAGAATCCCATAATGCTGAAAAGACTTTCAAAGAGATGCAATCTTATGGATTGGAACCTAATGTAGTCACATACAGTATACTTATTGGATGCTTTAGCAAGGAGGGTAATGTTGCAAAAGCTTGCTCGTTTTTTGAACTGATGTTAGTAAAGAAATGTATTCCAAATAATGTTACCTTTAACCATCTGATCACTGCCTTAACAAATGAGGTACCGACATTCAATTCTAACCGGATGACTGAGTTTCAAGAGACACAGAATTCTCTCATCTTCAATTTTTATAGGAGGATGGTATCAGATGGGTGGTATCTAAGAACTGCTGCTTATGATTCAATTCTTATCTGCCTTTGCCAGCACAAGATGGTTCAAACTGCTTTACAGTTGCATGATGAGATGAAAATCAAGGGATTTCTTCCGGATCCTATTTCTTTTGGGGCCTTGCTCCATGGTCTTTGCTTGGAAGGGAGATCAAAAGAGTGGAAAGATGTTCTATCCTGTAACTTTAACAGACAGGAACTACAAATAGCTGTCAAGTACTTGCGAACATTAAATGATTTGGTACCTCAGGAACCAAGTAGTGATGCCTTGGGTATTTTAACCACCGTGGCTGAAGGCTGTGAGTTGCAAATTCATCCAGTAGAAAACCAAAAGGTTGGCACAGGGTGAAATGATGAATGCTTGGAAGCCCAAGCTTGCTTATTTGTTATTTGCTGAGGGTTTGCCATGAATTTTTGATCCTCATATCCCTTATTGGATGGTGGACCATATTATTATGGCTAGTTTATGGCTGATCTCAAGCATACTTATTGATTCAATTATAGATGGAGGTATAGGGCGAGCAGCTTCTATTTGCAGTTCTTTACCAAGTGTACTATAGCACATACTTTGTACATCTCATGTGAATATCATGTAAATAATTACAAAGAGCAAGATCTAAGGGTGTGCGGCTGATTCAATTTCAGTGTATCAATTGAACAACCATCTTCCCAAGCAAACACCAAAAGCCGTAAGACCTATCTTTGTGACGTCAGAAAATTTCTTCGCAGCGAGGCTTATTTGTCTCAGTAAAGCTAAGATTGAAAAGATCGCAATTAAGAACAATTAGCTCCATAAAGCCTGTGAATGGTATCTACAGAATTCAAAAATGCCCATAAGGTCGCTCATCTCGAAAGCCAGACTTTTACGTACTCTCGACATCACCAAATGCAAAACCAGTCCGCTACCTTATTCTTCTCTTACCCAACTGCAAGGTGACCCGCCATTGCCTGACCTTGTCAATGATATCTCTCGTATCCTAAGCGACCACCGAAGCCCTCACCATGATTTAGAGCACCCTCTCGCTGCCTACTCTACCAAAATGTCCACCAGCTTAGTAGAACAAGTCTTGAAAAGGTGCAAGAATCTTGGATTCCCAGCACACAGGTTCTTTCTTTGGGCTAAAAGAATTCCGGGTTTTGAACATAGTAGAGAAAGTTATCACATTATGGTGGATTTATTGGGTTATAGCAGGGAGTTCGCTCTTTTGTGGGATTTCTTGATTGAGATGAGACAATGGAAAGATTTTGACTTTAGCCCCGAAATCTTCTGGCTTGTTTTCAGAGCCTATAGTAGAGCAAATTTGCCTGCTGATGCTATTCGTGCGTTTGACAGAATGGTTGAGTTTGGGTTGAAGCCTAGCATTCACGACGTTGATCAACTTTTGTATGTATTGTGTAAAAGGAAGCATGTGAAACATGCCCAGCAACTATTTGATAAAGTTAAGCACGAGTTTGAAGTTTCGGTGAAAACATATAGCATTGTGGTGAGGGGGTGGGGGGATTTACGCGAGTGGGAAAAAGCACGTAAAGTGTTTGATGAAATGATCGAACGAAAACTTGATTTGGATTTGCCTGCTCATAATAGCCTGTTGGAAGCTTTGTGCAGGGGAGGGAAGGTTGATGAAGCATATGCAGCGTTTCAGGAGATGCGATCGAGTGGAGTTGAGCCCGATGAATGTAGTTATTCGATATTTATTCGTGCATATTGCGAGGCCAATGACATATATTCAGCTTTCAGAGTACTTGACAGAATGAGAAGATACGATCTTGTGCCTAATGTCTTCACTTACAATTGTCTCATTAAGAAACTTTGCAAGAAGGAAATGGTTGAAGAAGCTTATCAACTTCTAAATGAGATGATTTACAGGAGAGCTAAACCGGACGCTTGGAGTTACAATACAATCCTAGCTTATCATTGTGATCATTCTGAAGTTAACAGGGCTACCAAATTGGTATCTAGAATGGTGAAAGATGGTTGCTCGCCAGACCGGCATAGTTACAACATGGTGCTTAAGTTGTTTATAAGAGTAGGAAGATTTGATAGAGTGACTGAAGTTTGGGAGAGTATGGGGGAGAGGGGGTTTTACCCCTCAGTTTCAACATATTCTGTGATGGTTCATGGCTTCTGCAAGAAAAAGGACAAACTAGAGGATGCTTGTAAATACTTTGAGATGATGATCGATGAAGGGATTCCACCATATTCATCCACTGTTGAGATGTTGAGGAATAAGCTAGTTGCTTTAGGATTATTGGATAATATTGAGATACTTGCTGGTAAAATGGAGCGAAGCACTTGTTGTTCTATGCAAGAGTTGGCATATGCAATGAGAGGCAACAAGTCCCATGTTAGATCAAGAGCAGAGGAGTCCGAGCTTGAAAGTGACTAAGTGGTGCGGCTGATTTGGTTCGAGTTGAGGGTCTCAAGGCTTAACACGTTTGCTTGTAAGGGGTCAAGTGTTTTAGCTTACACCAACAACCTTTGGTCCGAGCCCATAGTCTATTTATATTTGATTAGTCCAAAAACATTTTAAAAATTAAAAATTTTGATAAATTTAAATTTTTTAAAAATTATTTAAATTAATTTTAAAAATCCAGATTGTCTTGTTTTGTATTCAGCGATATAAATATTATGCGAAAGGGAGGCAGACACAATAGATCCGTTTAAAGCAATCTCTTACCGATCCGATTTTGGAGACCGTCGAAAGAGGCATCAGAGACTCTAACCCTAAATTCCAAATCTATAGGATCGATTCGAATTCGCTCACAAATGATTGGGGCATCAATTTCGGTGAAGCCATTAATCATCGCCGTGTTCGCAATCTCTTCATTCCTTGCAATAGTCTATCTCTCTCCTTCCACTACGCCGATTCCATTAAACTCGTCTGTTCTTTCTGTTTCACACAGGTTAAAAATCAGAGATCTTTCCTTTTCATCGGCGTGCAGCTTAATTGTTTAACTGTGATGTGGATCGATGACTTTTCTTCTTGTTGTTTTTCAATGCAGAGAAAAATTGAGTATATGGAGTGTGAAGAGAGTAATGGAGTGGAGACCCTGCAAATGGTGGCTTCAAGGCCACGTTTCTGGTAGGTGCAAATGCTATTTTTCATTTGAATTCTTTTGTCGTTGTTGAGCTGTATAGGGTTGTTTATGGGATCCAATAATTAATACAAATTTTAGACTCACTTTAGTTATTGGATTTTATTCTATTTTGGTCAGATATCTTGCCTTTTAGTAGTAAATGAAATGGTGACTTACTGGTGTAGTGGAGATAAATGCCTATAGATGGCAGGATTTTTCTGGATGGGAATAAGCTGCCTTTAGGACACTAAGATGTGTTTTGAAAGGTTGTGGTTATCTTTATTAGGTTGATTGGTTTAAGGATTGTGGATACCAATTTTAGTTAACACTATTATATGCTGTAATTGTGGTGTTCTTTCCTTGATTTGAAATTGTCAATAAGTCTGCTGCTTTGAGAAAGTGAGGGTATGGTGATCAGTCCACATGGATTTGTTTGAGAGGTTCCAGGAAGAGGGATTGGTTTAGTTTAAGGCTTTGGTTTGCTTCTTTGTTCTGAGTCAAAATTTTAATTGACTTTCATTGCAGACAATTGCATTGGTTTTTTGTTAAAATCCTGCAGTTCTGCCACCTGAAAATAATGGGTATATTCGTGTGGATTGCTATGGCGGCCTCAATCAGATGAGACGAGATGTGAGTTTATGATGTTTATAATTTGCTGAGAGGAATTCTTCATTTTCCTTTACTGAGTGGTAAAAGTTGATATTTACTTGATGATTTTACAGTTCTGTGATGGTGTTGGTATTGCACGTTTACTTAATGCAACTCTGGTTTTGCCAAAGTTTGAAGCAGCTGCATATTGGAATGAGTCTAGGTAAAAACTTTTATTATGCTTTTGAGCGACCTTGGTTAATCTGTAAACATGGATTTGTAAACTTCCCTCACACAGATACATAAAGGAAAGTTGTTAAGTGTCTTATCACTTCTTTTATTTTATTTTTACTTGCCCAAAGTATTAATTTGACTAAAGATGGTCTTGATCAGGAAATGACACATTGATATGTTGTGTATAGTGATGCTTACATCTTTTTTACCTTCCCTGTAAACCACTTTCTTATGTAAGCCATATTTTATCCCAGTGACTTTGCAGATGTATTTGATGTTGATTACTTCATTCAACAAATGAATGGCTTTGTTAAAGTTGTCAAGCATTTTCCTCGAGAAATTGCATCAAAAGAACCATTTCGGGTAGATTGTAGCAAGCGGAAAGGTCAATTTGATTATGTTGAAAGTGTTCTTCCGCAGTTATTGGAACATCGTTACATTTCTATCACTCCAGCAATGAGCCAGAGAAGGGACAGGTATTAAAAAAGTATTTACAGTCACTTGGAATTTGTTCTGTAGAATAATTTTCTTCAGCTGGAGTAACTGCATATAATTCTTGAAATTCTGAAATTCAAGTGTTGAAGTGTTAAATTTGGCAAGAGTACAATTTTAGGATTTTCACTTTTTTTTTTTTGGAGTTGAATCCATTAATAGTATGACTTGATCACAATTAGTCTTTTTTCTGTAGATATCCTCAATATGCAAAAGCTGCATTTTGTCAAGCTTGCTATAGTGCATTGCGCCTTACAAAATCCTTGGAAGAAAAAGCCTCTGAACTTTTAGAAGCTATTCCCAAGCCATTCCTTGCACTTCACCTTCGATTTGAACCTGATATGGTAGCATACAGCCAATGCGAGTACTTGGGCCTTCCTCCTGCATCCGTGGAGGCAATCGATGCTGCTCAAGGAGATAGAAAGAAATGGACTGGAGAGTTAGCTCAACTTTGGAGGAAGAGAGGGAAGTGCCCCCTTACACCTAGTGAGACAGCTTTGACTTTCCAGGCACTTTCTATCCCTACAAACACAAATATATATCTTGCAGCTGGAGATGGCCTCATGGAAATTGATGGGTTAAAGTCTATTTACCCCAATGTGTTCACTAAATCTGCCCTTCTTAGTGGTGAGGATTTCACAAATATGCACGGAAACACAAAAGCAGCGTTAGATTATTACGTCTCTATCAACAGTGACTCTTACATAGCTACTTACTTTGGGAACATGGATAAGATGGTGTCTGCCATGCGAGCCTACAAAGGGTTGCATAAAACGCTGTTCTTAAACCGCAAGGTATTTGCCGAACTCACGTTTCAGGGCCTGAAAGGAGAGGAATTATTGCAGGCCTTATGGATAGCTCACAAGGATGATTACGTAATGGGAAGAGGCTATGCTTTACCTGACTGCTTCTGTGAACTCAAGTTGTAACTTTCATGATTTTTGTGTTCCCCGTTTTTGAAGTCTCAATGTGATGTTTTATTCAACGTTCTTTAATGATGATTAGATCCAAGCTACTGTCAGACGATTGTTTAACATAATATTTTAACCAAGACGAAGTAAGCATATGCTTCTCAATGGTCGAAGAAATTAAAAAGCGAGTTTCAAGGCTAAGCAGACGATAAATAGAGATGCTAATGGCTCAGGTCAGGTTCGGTTCTGAGTCATAGGTCGACTTTTTCTCAGTTTGAACAATCAACAAATTCCTCCATCTAAAGCATCTACATCATACGTCCTAACTCGTGAAGATTGTCACGAGAACCAATCAAAAGGAGGGCCAACATTCAATAATCACCTATCAATCAGGTAAGCACTGATAAGTAGGAGTTGCCCTATTTGACAATTAGGTTTTATGGATAAGACTGCTTACAATTACCATTAATCCATAGATGTCGCCATAAACTTGATACTGTCTCTAAAGAAAAGAAAATGGGTAATTAATTATTATTATTATTTTCAACAATTTTAAACATTATATTTTTTAAACAATTAAAACTAAAAGGAAACTTGTGTAACTTTACCAATAAAAATAATTTTTTCACTGGGCAAAGAAAGCAAAACTGGAGGCTTATGTCACTCCAGACCAGAGGCTTCTTTTGTTCTTTCTTTTTGCATGGTAGGTGTGGTGGCATGGAATCTTCTGCATATTGTATGTAGTATGTCGCCAATTGCTTTCGGATCATAAACACACTTTCATGCATATAGTAGTCTTCGTGTATGTACCTTCTCCTTCTGAAACTAGTTGGTTTATGATTTAGTTTGCTAATTTCTCTCGTGGGTTGAAACCATGAATCTTTATGATTTAGGTTATGTTTAGTTGGAGGTTTCATAATAGAACGGTATGGAATGTAATATTATTCTATTAATTGGGAGGAGGTTTTATAATAGAATGGGATAGAAGATGAGGATTTCGTATTATATCTCATTCCATCCTAAACAGTAAAAATAGAAAACCTCCAATTTGGGAGGTTTATGATAGAATGTAAATATACTATATTATATTTAAAACCCTTTATCTAAACAACATTTCACTATATTACATTATGAACCCTTTCATCCATCTCAAACAACAATTTTCTAATATTACATATGTTTATATTCCATTTCAATATTATAAATCATTTCATTCCATTCAATTCTATTAAAAATTTTACGTCCAACCAAACATAGCCTAGATGAATCATGCAAATATATCCCACTAATAGCAACCATTTTAAAATTCATAGCAACCCTCTTTACTATATTTCTAACTGGGTTTAATGGAGGACATGATTGATGTTTGTGAATTATAAGGTAAATACATTAATGGTGATTATAGTGTTGGACAGCTCCACTGATGTGGTTACTTGGTTTGGTCGGTCAATAGGAAGAGTAGTAGCTTAGCTGGTTT
>JANIIA010000005.1:6396862-6416083 GCA_027478495.1 Erythroxylum alaternifolium | reverse complement strand
GTTTATGATTGAGATATGCAATTGTGATAGCCTCCCTGTGATCCCTCTAGGTGGTGAGATGCCTCGATCCTGTTCTCGAGCAAATCTTCAGTTGATGCAGCACCAGATACACGTAGGAGCTTCAGCAGTAGAGACATATAGAGAATCTCAGATAGTAGGTGCCATTGGAAGTAACATGAGTCTTAGGAACTTGGTTCCTTGAGTCTTTTTACTTTTTGTTGTTGACAAGTATCTTTTTCTAATAAAAATACCAAAAGCAATCACCATCTTGCTAGGTGTTCAGTCCATTAAATGGGAGATCCTTTGAACCATCTCTGCGAAATTCTGGTTCATGTCCCTCTCACTGTAAATGTTGAAACTTGTTTAGTGCAATCTCATCTAAAGCTTGTTTTATTTTTCAGCCTTAAATAACTCTGCTGCTTGGGCTCTAAGCCATGCATAGATGTTGCCAAGTTGTTTTATTAGTAGCAAAGGTTTAAAGAATCCCTCAACTTAAAGTTGGATCTAAGATGATCCGTTAACTATGCGATGAATCAACATAATGCAGGAATTAACTTCTATATAACTAAAGCTTAATTTTGTATTATTAAAATTAAATGTTTAAAAAGTTCGATTAATAAATTTATTTATTGAAATTAACAATTAAAGTATTTATTTTTAGATATAATAAGGCTACGCTTTTAAATGTAACATCAGACCTTTACTCAGGGTCAAGCCTGTATTCAGCAAAGCTATCAATAGTGACGTGTTGTGCTGTGAACCAACTTAAGAAACTTGAAACGTTGTTGTCCAACTCAACATGGCTTTCACTATTTGGTATTTCTTTCACTCCTTTTGTCTGATATTTGAACTACATTTTGTCAAAGTTCGTATCAAATTGGATTTGCATTTCTTGTCATGACATTGTGCAAGTCAAAAATGATAATAGAGGGCAATGACTTTAAAGTAAGTGTCTATAAAAATTAATTTCATGGAATTAGTTATGTTTTTAACAAAAAATCACTTTTATAATATTAAAATTATGAATTAAATGCTTTAAGATATGAATGGTTATATTATTAATGTCCTAAATCACATGTAGTTACTACGAAAGTAGAGCTTATAGTAAAAGGACAACATGCTAATGTGCCTGGAATGATCCACATCTTAGGATCAAGCGCTAATGAGTACATTGAACTATCCATGTGACTGGAGCCTTAGTATAGACCCGGAACAAAAAATTGGCCATGTTTATATTTATAAGACAAAACTTGAGAATTTTCCGATCAAAATATTTAATCGGATATTCTGATTGTAAATGGCAGTTCCATGGCTATAAATACATAAATATTACAAGTTGAGTATTTCAACTATGAATTTGTATGAACTACACATCCAAGTTTACTTCTTTCCACATTCCAACTTTAAGACTTTTTGATATGTACATGACAACAGAATTAGACCCTCTGAACTGAATGTAGAACTTTGTTCTGGTTAATATTTTCTTCCCCTTCATCTCTATAAACTTTCAAGAACACCAAACATTTTCAATGAAGAGCCTCATGTGAATTTTGCAGCCACCAAAGCAGCTATTAAGATGTTGAATTGAAAAACACAAAATGTTCAAGTTCAGAGAGAGTGAAGCTATTAAAACCAAGGCTTGCCTCAGCTGGGGAAGGCTGCTTGTGAAAAAGAAGACCATTCTAATCAATGACAAACTTGGCTAAAAATTGGGTGCTGAAGGGAATCATAATATTAATCCTCCTACTTGGTCACATTCAGTTATTCTTACCTGCCACTCTAAAAACTTACATGGACTCCAGCTTTTGGATCAGAAGTTGCAGCTTGAACTTCTTGATGAATGCTTCTGCACTTTCATGGACGTCCATGGATGGTCTGGATCCTCCCTGTGACAATTAACACCAACCTTTGATTCAGTGTTCGATGTGGAGGAGGAGGAGGAGAAGGACGTGAAGTGGCAAGGAACTATTTTTCTTCCCTTTTATATGTTACGGATCACTGCTGTATTTTTTAGGTTCTGTAAATGGTCTTGACCGGTAGATTTGTATTCACGTGTGCGTAAGTTGTACCAAATGGTTTCGTTTGGAGTTTATTAAGGTGAACCAAGGATGGGTATTAAAAGCGAATGATACCTGCACTTGTCGTAGAAAGTGATGCAAGCTTACAAATTAAACAATATTAACTCCATACGGTCATGACTATTATAAGTTTCTGACCAAACCTTTGATGGATAAGTTTCATACCTACTTTGTCCACTCCTGAAAATGTAGTTTACAGATGGGGTAGATACCTATTATTTGTAGATGGGCATACTAAATTATGTACAAGGAGACTACAAATAGTTAATCTGTAACAGTTGGTTTCTTATATGAATTAGGAAAATATGATTTACATGTTTCCTTGGCCATCGAAAGGGGAGAGGACGTATTGATTGAAGAATTGATTGCAGCAGAACCCTGAACAGAAATGCTGTTCTGCTTTGGCGTTTATATGCCAAACCAACCAATCTCTTCAGAAAGATTGAAGGGAGTATGATAAAACCTTCTGCTTGATGAAGCTCTCAGTCCAAGAGAAACAGGATGGGGGAAGTAATAGACCCATACTCGAGCCATAAGCTTCCCAACAAAAGGATTCTGTAACTCCTCCAGTGGATGAAACAAGTTCAATATCTTCTAAATATAAGCCTTCACACGGTGACCAATCGCTACAAGCAAATTTTATAGCTTCCTCTGTAGCGGATGTTCCCTTGATGTGTATAAATGATGCATTTTTCACTTTAACAGCTGACGTCTGCATGTTATGAGTGACAGGTCACATAATTATGAAACTAATTTCTGGCCAAGGAAAATGTTTTTTGAGGTTACTGATCAAGAATGTCATATTGACAATAGGACAAAGCTGTGGCAATTGAGTAGGATTCAGGAATTATCTTAGTTCGTGCAGCTTAAGTTGGAAAACGCATAGATACAATTCCTAAAGCATAATCCTCATATCAACCCATTCAGCAGAAATGGATGTGTTAGTCTATTTGAGTAATGAAGCCTTAGGAATTTCCAAGTTTAGGAAAGGGGAAATAAGAATCAAATACCTGGTTTGCACAAGGAGACCGTGAATCACAATAGTATTGGTCTATAATAATAGGATTTGATACATTTTGCATTAAGATATTCTGAAACTTGACGTCAGTGACATTGCCCCCACCTCCCTGTAAAAGTTGAGAGGGGCTGTATTTCAATAAGATATGAATGCTCCCAGTGCATATCCATCATCTTCTATCATTTAATATAAGTTCAAATCTCTGATTGTGTATGTGAGAGAGAGACAGAGGGAGATACAGAAGTTACCTGCCATGTTTTGATCCGCACCCCATTGTTGGTGTTGGACAGGAACGCTGTATCAACAATTACATTACGCACCTGTGATGATGAGTTTGATTTTCCCAAGCTTCCAATGCTGAAGGATATAGGAGTTGGGAAAATTAGATAAGTTGTTCATTGGCACATGGTCCTATACCTACTATTATATTAAAAATCACCTTATACCATGACCTGGTCCACATTCTATGTTTCTGATTCTGATTCTGGAAGAATTGCTGACTATAGAAATGCAGTCATCTCCTGATCATGTAATCCGAATTAAGAAACTCAAAAAGTATAGCTCAAAATAAAAACTATTCAGCATATGTCGAGTTTAAATATGATAGAGAACCATAAAAAGAATATGCATCAAGAAGAATCTGATTAAGTTTGAAACTAATCATTAAAAGCAAGAATAAAGCAGAGATCAGTAAGATTTCATTACGCATACAAAATAAAACAACCAATCAGGATCAATGTGAAAGTGTTCCTGCTTCACTTTCAAAGAAACAAGTCCGATAACGTTAGGTGAAATGTCATATCAGCAGTGATGACCCATGGTTGATGCACAGACACTTAAACTGCTGTTGTTAGCAACATGTCATCTCTATACATTAGATAAGTATAGTTTTATTCCTAAAATAGTGTTACCAAAAGTAATTGCATACTCATAAATTAAACAACAAAATATAGTAAAGTGAGGTCACCAACCTGTTTCGACCATGGCGTCCTTGATCTCAACACCGCGGGATGCACTGATATGGATTCCATCCGTATTGGGGCTAAAAGCAGGTGCTCTCACTATGATTTGTGATATTGTAACCCGGATACAATTTGTGAAGGCTATATGCATTTGTTGACCGTTAACCAATGTAAGGTTGCTCACTTTTAAATCCTTGCACTTATGAAAAGTAATAGCCTGTAGTGGAGAAAATATGCCAAGTCGAAGCAAGTATTTGAAGCCATGATAAGAAAGACAACTAATTGGAAAGAAAAAAAAATTAAAGGAACCAACTGCAGTACTCCAACTATAAAGCACCACTCACTGTTGGAGCATGTCGACATGGCTGCCACGGGAAAATTTAATCTATTCAGAAAATTGCAGAATTTAGAAACTCAAATTAAAAAACTGAGAATAGGTGAGAGGAGTACATTTCTTTTGTTAATCTTGCAAGACTGCATCCACCATCTCCATCCCATACCATTAATTCTCCCTCCTCCTTCCACTGTAAGATGGTTAACCCCATGGAAGTAGAGCCACTTCCGACGATTTAAACCATTCCAATATGCAGGATCTTTTGGAGCAACTATTTCACCTGAGATCTATTCAATGAAGTGCAACGTGTTGACCAAATAGAAACAGGTGAAAGAAGATACCCGTGATTTCATTTCTACATGGTTTTATGCTTAATCAATTAATCGGTGTCCAACAGCTTATACTTACATCTAGAGTGACTTTTGATTTACAGTGCCCTGCCAAATTAACAGGATGGACCAGAAACTTATATCCAGCTGGAACTATAACTCTAGTTCTTCCTGGGAAAGCACAAGCCACGTCCCAAGCATCCTTGAAAGCCTGAAAACAGAAATGGGTACAATACACGGAGATGCTTCTCTAAAATCATTTTTTCATAATTTTTAAAAATTATAATAATGGTTAAAGGCATTCCTCAAGGAAATTATAAGTCAGGAGGACTTTTTCCAAACAAAGTAGTCGTTGCAAACTATATACTAGCTCACCTAGCTGGTCCACAGCTAGCAGGACTGGGAAATCCTTCCCAAGAATTGAAATGAAATGAAAAATATGCCTACTCTTGCTTCCTATAGCCAAGTAAGAACAGGAAGTGGAAACAAAATGCTATTTGACAACACTAACAATATAACGAAGTTGGCGCTTTTAAATGTCTACTTCTTGAGATAATTTTCTCAGCAACAGAACACGATTACCAGCTAAAAAGAAACTTACTCTGTTATTGGACAGTCAAAATGTTTCAGAAATCCATCTTAAATAACCCCAATCAGTTGCCTCGAATCAAAATTTGGTTCTTCTTCAAAAACATCATGCTCTTGCAATATAGGTCAAGATTCATTTTCCAAATACCTCTTCAAGATAACTTGATATTGCTCAAATCACTCAAAAGAGTTATAAAACATTTGAAATTCCATAGCCATAGTCACCGCCGTTAACTCTTCAACCCCCCTAATGCGATCACCTATCTTCATCAAACAGGAATCATCCCACAAGTTCCACCGTACAAACACATGAACTACAAAATCGCTCATTAACTACAATTGCTGCCCTAAAACATAGTGCATCTAAAAATCATCCTCGGCTCAATCAACAAGCAAACAGTTAAAAATGATAGAGATTAAAAGAACAATTATACATTATGAGCTCAGAGAAATGGTTAATAGTTCTGAACGGTTTACCTGAGTATCGTTATGAAAGCCATCTCCTTTAGCACCAAAATCACGAACGAAGAGTGCCCGTTTGGATTTGGGTCGGATTCTGGGAGACCCAGATCGTGGGAGCTGTAAGAGAGAGTCAAAACCTTCTGTACGTACAAAGCTTGTGGAGATTAAAAATGTAGTTAAAAAAATTATCAATTTTGACCGTGACCCAATAGCCAGATTCTTCATGTTCAATGCACTCATTATCCAGCTAACCAAATCTTACACCAGAAAACATCTTTCCAGAGTTTAAGGTTCGTTAAGGAGACAAAAGAGAGCTCCAAAGAATTGATGTTGTTTCATTTGATTGATGACCTTACGATAGCAAGAAACAAAAACTCTGATTCTTGGTCAAGTTTCTGAAAGTGCAAAGGAACATCAACATCATCAACAACCAATCTGCAACCCTCCTCAACTAATGAAGAAAGAAGATTTGAAGATGAAGATTATAGAAAAATCAATACCTGATCGAAACAAAGGTTAAATTATCATCAGAGAACCTCCTAAACAGAAAGTTAAGGTTCAAGTTGAACCTGTAACAGTAAACGATCAAACGATACATCTTCTTAATCCTAAAGAAAGAAGATTGTATGATATTCTGTGAGATAAAAAGGCAGAACCATATCAATTGAAGATGACAAAAAGTTCTTACACAATCTACCTAGTGACAAGCAGAACAACAATAAAGATTGTACCGGATGTACAACTTAGACGTCCAACACTGGTAGATAGCAAAGACAAAGGCAAGAAGAAGAAATTTCCTGAGAAACAAGAAGACGATCTCACGGAAGAAGAAATTCGAGTGGCGATAAAGAATATAGACAATGTATATCACGCAGTTCAACCTGTAGGCGTCTATATTTCACATCACATATCAAGGCCATCAGGAAGTAACTTTGGCGCATCAACCACAGATGAAAGTTTCGAGGTCGTTGGGGCAATATCAAAAGGAAGATATAAAAATATTACAATTGAAGGTATCAGTTTCTACCCAGAAACCTTTGTGCATTTACTTATTCATTCTAAACCCTTAGGTTTCATTCCTTCTGTCAAAGATATCCTACACCTTCTAGGAAAACCAATTTTCAAACTACCCGAACCTGATGATATTGGCATTCCACTCCAAACACAACCTTTCCAATTACCCTCCATCAAAATTATTAACTTAGACGATTCAATCAAAAAATCGTCTGTCTCTGAGTATCTTCATCCACTAAGTGAAAAGCTACAAGATTCTACCGATAATTCAGAGTTCTTGAATAATTTTATCGTATGGACTGAAGCTAGTCAAAAGTAGAAGGAAGATCAGGAAGCCTTAACTAAACATATTAAAGTAATTGATACTAAGGTTGATGATCTAAGCGACTCAGTAGGTGATCTTTATGAGGAAGTAGCACTTCTACGTGTGACTATAGAAGAAGACCTCAAGACGATCCTCACTGATATTCAACATATGTTCTCTGAAATATTGAAGTGTCTGAAATGATATTTTTTTGATTAATAACAAATAGGGGGAGAATAGTAGAAAGGAAAGGAGAATTAGTATTAGAAATTTATTTTTCTTATATATGCATTGTATATCTTGCATTATTCGTCTAATTAAATATATTATTTATCTAAAAATTATTCGTCTGAATATTATCATTATTTGTTCGAATATATTTTTTATCTTCTAATATTATGATTATTCGTTATCATCAAAAAGGGGGAGACTGTTAAGTTAAGAAGACTTCACTTCTTCTATTAATTTTGATGAAAGTCAAATAATAATATTAAAAGAAGTGTGTGAACTGTTTTGATGGATTTGTTAAGTGTGCAAATAAATGTAAAAAGTACAAATCATCAAATCAAGATGATATTCAAAGAGCTGACTAAGACAAAGTCATCAGACGAAGCAAAGTCATCAAATGAAGCGAAGTCATCAGATGAAGCGAAGTTGTAAGGCGAAGCGAAGACATAAGACGAAGTCAATACATAAGACGAAGCATACAAATCAAATCAAGATGATATAATTGAAGAATAATCTTCAATATCAGTTAGTTAGTTAGTTAGTTAGAGTTAGTTACATGACTCAACTAACAACTGATCTCTGAAGAGTCTATAAGAAGTTTTCTCAAGAAGACCATTAGAGAATTAGACTATAAATATTAGTTATGGTCATAGACAAAAGATAGAACTTTTAATTCTCAGCTCTCAAATCTCTACTCACAGGAAATAATTATGTGATAAAGTGAGTATACTATAAAAACATCCTGAGTGAAAAGAAGGAAGAAGAGAGATTAAAAACACCTGTAACGTGAGTTTAGAAAACTCAAATAGTATCTTTTCAAGTGAAAGGGAAGGCTAGAGCTTGAAGAGGTTAAGATAGTAGATAAAGAATACTTTGTGAAAGAGACCTGTAGAGGCTCTGGAAGTGAAAAATAATACTTGTAAAGTTGCAAGAGATGGTGAAATTTTAGATAAACTCTGAGGACTGGACGTAGCTTAAAGGTTAAGGGTGAATCAGTATAAATCATAGTGTCACATTCTCTAACCCTTATCTCTTTAATTTCTTATTGTTAGAAGAATAGAAACTATTTTTGCTGTTGCAATTACTCAAACAAAATAAGTGTGTTGTTTTATAATCATCTGAATCTCTCAAGAAAATCAAGATGTTTTTTAAAGATTACTATCTTAGACGATTTAACACAATTCATCCCCCCTTCTTGTGTATTTTACATATTATACGTGATTTCTATAATAACAATAGTTTATTACATGTTTAGTCATTAATTCAATCATTTAGTATGTGTTTAGGTTAGAATTTCGTTAGTTTGTGAATTATTTATGTTTTAAGTGTTTTACAAATTAGTACAAGCTTTTAAGCTTAAATGTTGTGTTTTTAAAGTACCTTGATGTGTTTGCTAGTGTTTTAGGGTCAACATCAAAGGATGGAGGAGTTTCAGAGATATTCTGGCCAAAGCAACGACCCTATGATAGAAGCACTAAAGTTGTCCCACGATCATGGCCTGCATGCCACGATCATGACAGAAGCCTTGGAGCATTAGGCAAACGCACATACATTCAAGAACGTCAAGTTTCTAGGGATTTTTTGGACCTTTTGGATCCTAAAAAAACCCTAGGGCTTCTCGGAACACAAGAGAATATTTAAAGAACAAGAAAAGAGGCAAAGAGGAACTTTTGCATTAGCCATGTTGAGAAACCCTAGAGAGAAATCACCGAGAGATAGAGGAAGATAAGAAGGAAAGGAGAAGAGAAGAAAAAGCTGACTCGACGTACTTTCCAGATTAGGAGGTTTCCCGATGTCACTACCTCCCATCATCCATTTAGATTGTATTTTCTTTTTATTTTCAGTTTTATTATTGTGTAGAATTGGATTGAACATTTGATGATAGGATCTAGAATGTTGAAGATGTTCTAACCTCACCTTTGGAATTTTATTCTTGAATTAATGAAAATCTGATTGTTTATATGTTTACAAGATCTATTGTGGTTTAATTCTGTGATTGCATAATTCGGTAATAAACTAAGAGGGTGAATCGAATGAAAAATGATTAAATTGGAATAACAAGAGTTAGGTGATTTAATAGAATAAGAATTTAATAAAATCGAGAAATTGTGCAAAGAGAGATCTTACATAGGTTTCTAATAGTTTATTAGAGAACTTCATAAGTAATAAGGGTTTTAGATAGGTTGTAATTAAGAGATTGCAAGCCTCATAATCTAATTAGGGTTTATAATTTAGGGTTAATGGTTATAACTCGAGAGAGAGTAATCAACCCTAGGATAATCTAGAACCAACAATTTGATAATTCATAATCAATTAGGTTAGCATTAAGTATAGTTAAAATTCCCTTTGTCTCAACTGATAATTTACTTCGATTGATCCTTGGGTGCGTTGCAATTGCTTAGTAATTAGTATTTTCATGTTTGATTATTAATTTTATTGATTAAATTAAATTCTCATATTAGTTTTGCGCATCATGAGTTTCTGTTATTTATTTCTAGTCTTAGATTTTAAGGTTAGATTAACTCCCTCCTCGTGGGATTGACACCTTTGGTACCATGCTAATGAACTATAGACTTGCAGATTATTGAGGGTTAATATTAAAACTTTCACACAGCCAACTTGTTAATCATCTTAGATAAGAAGAGGTGAGTACTCCAGTGAGTGTGAAGATTTTTCAATACTGAGATTAAAAGCTAAACTCTTCCAACTTATGACAAGGCTTTATTATACCATGCATTTATTTTTCTTTTGTAAGTCTCCAGAAGAACTAGACAGTTATGAAAACTTAGCTTCTTATAAGGAATTAACCCCTAGGTATTTGAAAGGCAAACAATGGGCATTCATACCAATGTTGTTCCTTAGTTTGATAGTTTTAGTAACATCAGAAAAGAAATAAGCTTTACTTTTCTATTAATTAACACTTACTCCAGAGATCCTACGAAAAGGTTGAAGAGGGTTATACATTAAAGAGATAGATATGATTATCTCCATAAAATGTCGTTAAATCATCTACAAAACTTAGGTTAGTGAAGAACAAATTTTTACGTTTGTAGTGGAATTTGAAGTTTTTAACTTGATTATATTCCTAAGTATTTCTATACGTATGGAAAATAAATAGGGGGAAGTGTGTACCCATGTCTTATCCCTGTGGATGCTTTGAACAATTTTCTTAGGGATCCATTAATGAGGACACTATATGAGGTAGTTAATAGGCATGATTTTATCCAATTGATAAACCTGTTAGGGAATATATGCCATTCAAAGCTGAACATTGATAAAATTCCACTAGAGATTGTCAAAAGCTTTTAGGAATTCCACTTTAATAGCATAACTTTTGATGGATATATTAGTCGCATAATCTCTCATTAGTTCCCAAATCATTAGGATATTATCTGATATGGTTCTGCATAGAATGAAGGCTCCCCAGGAGTAACAGATGATGTGATTCAGTGGTTCCTTTAATCTATAGGCTAGCAGCTTGGAGATCACTTTATAAATAGTAATACAATATGAAATTGGCAAAAATCCATGAGGCAATTAACGTTATGAATTTTAGGAATCAAAAAAATGTGAGTTAAATTGATATCGTTCAACATTTTTCCAGAGGTCAAGAATTCCCAAATTACCTCAACAAAGAGATTTCTAGTGATATCACAAGTATATTGGAAGAAGTGAGCATTGTACCCATTAGGACCTGGTGCCTTCCTTAGGTTTAGACTAAAAAGGATTCCTTTGATTTCCTAGTAAGTTACAAGTTGATTTAAACTTTCTAGAGTCTCCTGATGTAATGCATTAGCAAGAGGAGTCAGCTCTACTAGTTCCTATAGATTAATCAAACCTGAGGTACTAGATCCTAAAATATCTTTAGAGTAATCTCTTCAATTGAGGCTTTGTCCATAACCAATTAATCATTCTCATCTAACAAAATTTTGATTTTATTAAAATTTCTTCTTTCTAGAACTGAATTATGAAAGAAACTTGTTTCATAGTCACCTTCTTCTAATTAAGTAATTCTAGCCTTTTCATTAATAGAGAATTACGCTAAAAAATAGTCCTATCAAACTGCTCTAACTTCCTACTCTTATCTAAATTCAGCTCATGATTGTTAGGGTCATGATAACAAGCTTCCTATACCTTTCTTAATTTAATCTTGGCATCCTATAACTTTTATACTACTAAGGGACCGCTTAATTTAAGGAAGAGCTTTAACTTGTATTTTAGTAGCTTGAGCTTTCTTATTAGTTAAAAGGATTTACACCCAGAGATCTAGCAGGCACAGACTTCTCTCACTAAATCCATAAAACCTTTCTTATTGGTTAAGAATTTGAAGAATATGAATGGTGCGTTAATGGAGATAGGAGAGATGAAATCCTATATTTCCATAGTGGAATGATCTGATGAGCACTATGGAGGGACAAAATGTACAAAGGAATTGGGGAAATTCCTCAACAAACTTTGGTTAGCTAGGATTCTATTAGCTTCTTCCTAATGAAGCATATTTTATGTTATTTGTTACTCTAAGTAAAGAGATTACCAACAAAATTCAAATCTATCACCTCAAGCTTGCCAATTACATTCTTTAATTCCTTACTTAAATTTGAGTAGTTAACTCTTTCAAGGGGTTGTAAAACATAGTTAAAGTCTCTTAGTAATAAATATGGTTTGGAAATTGATCTTTTTATGGTAGCAAGATCCTCCAAAAGTTTGAGTCTTTCAAATTTGAAGTTAGAGTCATAAATGATGGAAATGTCAAATGAATTCTCTATGCCTTCCATCTTACATGACAAATGGATGAATGATCAATAGATGAAGCTCTCAAAATTAATTCCTATTCTCTAACTTCTTATAATATTCATGGAACCAGATCGAATCCTAAGATAACTAAAAACTAGTTTCTTAATTTCAATTAATAAAATAAAGTGGCAGTTTATGATTAATTAACTAATTTACTAAAATTAACAAGGAATCAAAATAAATCAACTGAATATAAAAGTGATAAATTCATGAGTAATTAACTCCAATTCAAGGGAAAGATTTCATCTAATTTTAACATTGATCACTGGTCTAAAAATAATAATTTTTCACAATTCAAGCAGTTAATAAGTCTCAAATTTTCCTAAATTAATTTATTCAAACCCAACATTCAAACCCAAACTTACCATCAATTGATTAGGTATGATAGCATTCCATCTCAATTAAATGATAAGAATAAGCTTAGTGAAAAAGACTAGACCTGAAATTAACAATTAAGATAACTGCAAATTTTTAACTTAATTTTCTTGTTTCTCATAAGTTAAGGGCTTGTTTGTTTCTCAATCTGTTTTTGTTTTCAAATTTAATAAAAAAATTGTTTGTTTGAGTTTTTGGTTTCTCTTTTATAGTTTTGATTTCTTCATATTTTCAAAATTTATGAAAATTACAAAAAGTGGTTTTTGTTTTCTATTTTTTTATAATCTGGTTTAGTATCAACTAAATATATATCATTTAATTATTTGATATATTAATTATTAATAAGAATTATGAATAATTTAATTTAATTTAATATTATATATTTAAGTATTTTAAATTAATTATTAATGAGAATTATGAATAATTTAATTTTACTTAATAATTTTTTATTTTGTAATTAAATTAATCAAAATGAATTAAATAATTATTAATAAATATAATTAAATTTAAAAAATAAAATTCAAATAAAATTTATTAAATAATTTAAATATACTTAAAATAAAATAAAATATTTAAATTATTTATTTTAATAAAGTTAAATAATTTTATTGATAATTTATTAATAAATATTATATAAGAGATTAAAATAAATTTAATTAATTAAAATATTTATCTTTAAGTTTTATCTAATATGTAATTATCATCAATAATAAAAATACAACTACATTAATAATAACAACCAAACAAGTTTTTGTCTTTATTTGAAAGTAAAACAATAAGAAACAAAAAATGAAAAACAAAAACTATAACAAAAAAACATAAGTGAAACCAAACAACCCCTAAGGATACAAATTCATAAATAACTTATTTTTTACTTGTATCAATCCTTCATTACAATTACGAATCATTAAATTCACAGATAGTTATGGAATAATCAATATCAAATTACTTTGTCAGGTTAATCAATATTAATTATTCACGACATATAAGAACATAAAACAAGAAATACTTAAATTAAAATATGAATATAAGTTTAAAATAAAACTTAATAAGGTTACAACTAGAGTTTTCCCCTTGAATTAGAATATTTGGGTTTAGTAACACATGACTTCTGTTCCAACACCAAAAATAGAAAAAAGATGAAACACTGAAAGAAAACTCAAAAGAAACAAAAAGAAGATGTTGGAGAGGTAAAAGACGTGTTTTCCTATTATTTTTCTCCTCAAACGCTAGTCTCCTTCTATCTTCCAAAGATCCCCATCTAAAACAAATCTAAATCCCTACATAATCGGGATGGAAAGAAGTTTCCTAATTGAATTCTAACTTTTTACGTGAATCTAGCGTTAGGTATGATCTCACCTTATCCACTGCAATAATTTGTCCACTTTTTCCAAAATTTGTGATTTTCACCAATAATGCTTTATTTTCATGCAATCTCCACTTTTCATCTCCAACATCAAAGCAAACATCAATTTTCTTATTTAAGCACCAAAATATATCAAAAAAATAAAAGATATAATTCAATTAACATAACAAAATAACACCTTATCGAATTCCCCCTACATTGGACTTATGCTTTTCCTCAAACATACATCAATCATCATCATAGCTACCCCTCATCTTCTTTCATATTATCCAAAAATATCCAAAAGCTAATTTACTTTAAAGGTTTAGGATAAAATAAAAATTAAGAGAATAAGCACTCACAGGACACATTGTTAGAATTAAAACATAGCATCTCATCAATTCCATCAAAATTAAGTGAACCAAGACTTGACATGCTCTCATAGATTTCACTCTATACACTCAAATTGTTTAGGGTTCACTAAGCTCTCAAATCAAAGCATAGCGAGTTATTTCCATAAGTTTGCTTGTAAATCATATCTTGACCATTAATAAAAATGAACCTAATGTGTAAATCAAGGGGACTTGATAAGGGTTATACCATGGCTTAGGTAAGGTATGATAAAAACAAGCTTTTTAGTTAAATAAATTGAATGGAATCATATAAACTTATCTGCACAAGTTTTAATTTAAATCAATCCAAAACTCACTTGATTCAAATAACATCCTTTTCAATCACCTCTTTTTTTCATATTTTTCTTTCTTTTTTTAACAAGAAAATGAAAGAGGAGATTTCTTTTATTTTCTTTTTTTATGCTTCTCCCCTATTTTATAAATAAAATGAAAAATCAAAACAATGTAACATGAATCAACTAATTTACTTTTGATGTAAATAGTAAAAATCATATGCAAATAAGTTTGATATAATTCCTTCAATTTAAGGGCCCAAAACCATTAAGGACCTCAATAAAAAGATCAAAAGTGGCTTGTAATAAGGTTATTATGTAGGAAAAGAAAAAGTAAGGCTCAAATTGGTTTTTTATCGATAAAAAGTAAAGTAGGCTTATTTAGGTAAAAAATGGTTATTTTAAGTGCCTTTATCATCTCTATATGCAGATTCATCAAAAATTTGCTCTCAATATGTATTCAAAAGCAAGTTTTAGCATAAAAAAGTTATGTTTGATAACACATAACAAAACAATATGAGCACAAATGTGATAAATGCTCTTAGCCTCAAAGCTTATATAGGTGTCACAATGCATCAAGTCTTACATACTTTCATTCGATAAAACCAATGAAATACTTAAATTAATTTAATGAAAAACATTAATCATGCTTTTCTCTCTCATGCGTTATTTCTTAAACTAAAAATGTATCATAACTTAAGGATTATTTATAAACAACAATTAGAAAATTATAAGGCTATGATGAGAAGTAATCAATATATGAATCAGAGTATTTATGAGTTCAAGCGCATATGCTAGCTCCGCCACACCTAAATCATACATTGTCCCAAATGTGTGCACAAGATTCTCATATGCCATAAAAAATCAACAAAAATAAAACACATAGTAGAAGACTCCTCTAAGTTATAAGCATCTAAAATGAGATGTACTATAGTGTCGATAGACATGGAGGTATCATTTGACGCATAACTTAATTGTCTCTTTTGTTTCTATCATAACTTAATATTCTATCACATCCTTTGGCTATTCTATCACATAACTTAATATTCTATCACATCCTTTGGCTATTCAAACACGCTGAAAAACAACTTAATAATAGTTAAAATTAAAATGAAATTAAAGAAAAATAATTATTAAAATGAAGGAAAAATAAATAGAAAATCAATATAATATTAGCAGGTTTTAGTGGTAGAGTTTTGTACAGCTTTAATATGGCTGGGTTGGTGTATTATACATTGTTGGTTAGAGTTACGGTTGCTTGGTGAGGATGTTTGGGACGTTTGCAACTATTGGAAGACAAGACTTAGGCTGGATGTTAAAAAAGAAACAAAAGCAATAAGGTTTTGTTTTATTTTTTTGTTTTTTAAATTAATAACAAGAATAATATTTTTAAAAATTTATATAATATTTTTTTTGTTTTTTTTGTTTTAAAAATAAATAAATAAATAATTACAAATTTCTTTAAAACCAACAGACTATTAACGTGTATAAGGCAAGATTATGCCTTATGAATGTTAGTATTCAGGAATTTTAGAGGTTCCATTCCAAAAGGCTAAATCGCATAAAGCATGATTTTGCCTTATGATGTTTAGCATTCTAAAATTTTAAGACCCATTTCTCCCTTAAGCTAATAAATTAATTTCTAAAAAGTAAATGAAAATTATATATAACTAAAATAAAACTAATAAAAATTATCATATCTTTTCTTGCCTCCCAAAAAGCATAATTATTTAACGTCGTTATGCTCGAGGTGGCTTTTTCTTCTTAAACATCTACATAGTTGCAATTTTGTACTTCTTAAGCAGTTTTAATAGCCCTTATTCTTACCTTATAGTTAACCTTTTTAAGATGATCGTAGGTAATGACTCTTCTTCAACCAAATAGATATATTTTAGGTGATTAGGTAAGGCTTTCAATTTTATCTTCAGAGCTTGCAGAATAGGAGATAACAGTTTTATGTGACCTATAGTAAGTTCAATATTTAAAGTTTTCAAATCTATCAGCATTGTTGACAATGTGACAACGCTTATTGAGTGTATTATAAAATTTACCTAACTCTACACACTAAAAACTTGTAAAAGTTTTGAGTTGGGATCGTATCCATAGGGAATGTTTGGTTAATTTTTTAATGAAAATAATGGATGCAAAGGAAATAAAAATGGGGGGTTTTTCTTTTTATGTAATTGAGAATATAAAACAAAATTAAACTAGTGAAAACAATAATCAAAAATGATAAAAGTGTTCAATGTGTGTAAAGCCAATTCTGGGATCAATGTTGCCTAGACACGATTAAACATATCCCATCATTATAATGTTTTCACACCTCTCCTTGAATTATTGATCATGGAATAACAATACGCTATGTTATTCCTAGTTTTCCCTTCTGTTTTGTTTAATTAAGGGATGCTTGTTAATTAAACCTAGCCATTGAATAACCTAGGATACGATCTCTATATTCAATTCGACAATCGCATTACAAAGTAGAAACATATCAATATAGGCAATAACATCACACATTCGAGTTATCTAACCTAAGTTACATTATGCCTAACAATTCAAGATCATTAGTGGCTACTAAAAAAATCAAATATAATGATTATGGACTATATTCAACATTCTAGCAATAAGTTTGTAATAGAATAATCTAAATAATATATCAAGATCATCTTTACAAAACCCGATTCAATCAACATAAACAACAATAACAATATGAAAAGAAAATTTCAACATTAACAAAATGAGATAAGCTTAGACTCATATGTGGTTTTAGGCACAATTTAGAAGTAAAGGAGCTAAAGTGAGTCGAAAGGACTCTATTTAGGTCGTTTCTCGAAGATTAACACTCACTTATCTTCGTGGAGCAAGAAGAAGAAAATTAAAAGCAAGAAAATGACAAGAAAATGAAAAGAACATGAATAAAATGCTGTCAACATGGCTTACAACCATTTAGAAAATTACACAGACATGCAACGTGCGATATTGTTTACGGTGGTGAATATATTAACCCTATTTTCCTATTTATACCACCTGTCTCATACATCTTAAACCTAGCTATTAAACATAAAATTGGGGGTGGGGGGTTTGATGGCAAAAAGGCTGCTACACTTGGAGAATGAAACAAAGAGTGGACAGTTGGAGAATAAAAAAGTGGGATAGCTATAACAACCCATGCATCACGTTACACCTTTCCATTTTATTCTCATTGAAAACCTAGCTGCCTCATTATGTTGTTTGGTACGTAGCTTTTGAATATGTAAAGTGGGAAGTGACGACTAGGAGTGGGTGGAGAATCAAGAGTAAGAAAATAAAGGAGGAGAGAGTCATCCATTTGAGTGGTGTGTCGGTTAGAGCAATAAAGTGTGTGATTAGCTGAAAGGAGAGGTGTATGTGTCGGCTGTAAAAAACAAATGGAGAAAGAATAACTAAGAAAAAAATAAGAAAGAACTGAGAGTGAAAAACTACTGATATATTTTTATCCTCTTCAATTTTGCAAGTGTAGGACGACTAGGAGAGAGTTTTATGGGAAGAAAAGGAGACAACAGTTCCTTTATTTGATTCTCTTCAGTTTCTAAGTGGGTGAGGGCTGGAGAATAACCGAACAATAACTATTTCTTAGTTATTTCTCCTCGATTTTCCATGGAAACAAAGGTGTTCTTAGTTGATGCTTGGAGATCCATGGAGAAGATGAAGGGCTAGACATCTTAACATTAGTTCAACGGTGATATTGACGTCAAGTCGCAGTTCAGCTATTTTATCTTGTTAACCTTGTTAATCTCTTTTCAGAACGTTATGTTGTTGTGTTGATTGAATCGATTTTTATATGAATGATCTTAATATGTTATTTGGATTGTTCTATTATGAACCTATTGTTATAATGTTGAGTTCAATCTGTAATCATTATATTTGATGCTTGTTAGTAGCATCTAATGGTCTTGGATCATTAAGAACAACATAACCTAAGTTAGATAACCCGAATTTGTGAGTTTGCTACCTATATGGATTATTTTCCACCTCGTAATATAGCTGGCAAATTAAATCTAGAGATCATATCCTAGGTTATTCGGTCGCTAGGTTTAATTAATAATCATATCTTAATTAAACACAAACTAAGGGAAAACTAAGATTAGCAGAGCGTACTATTAGTCTCAGATCAATAGTTCTAAGAGAGGTATAAAGAAGTTAGGATGATGAGATTGACCTAGAACCGAACCTATATTCAACACTTTAATCATTTTCGATTACTTTCGGGGAGTGTGGTAGTTTAATTTTTGTTTTTGATTTTAGATGGTGTTTTGTGAATATATTTGTTTATAATTGTTTCTATTTTATTATTTGTTAACTTTTAAAAGTTTTTTAGTTTTGGTATGAGATCTCCTGTTAGAGAACTTAAGTAACTTGATTTAGAGATCAAGAAAATATTACAAAAATTACGTAGGGAAGCAAGATTAATTTTGGTAGTAGAATTGGAATCTAAATATGAACACACGATGGCGAACTCAAGAATGCTAAGAGAGTTGTCTACTCCAAACCTTACCAAACCTAACTCAGAGACCATTATGCATTACATTTCCAAATATTACTAATAAGTTACTTTTGAGTTAAGTCTAGATTAATACATTTATTAACCAATTTTCATGGTCTTGTAGGTGAGGATGAACACAAGCATCTCAAGGAGCTCGATGTGGTTTGTCTGGGTATGAAGCCT
>JANIIA010000005.1:6376558-6396354 GCA_027478495.1 Erythroxylum alaternifolium | reverse complement strand
GTGTTTGTGAATATAAAATTGAAACTTGGTATGTGTGATTTGAATTCAATTGGATAATTGAATACTTGTTTGAAATTATTTGCATACACTTCCACAGCAAATTGGCCAAATTATTTGGTGAATATGCAATTCCATCGGAGAAAATTTCAACATTGATCTATATTTGGGTTTATAAAATGATTTGTCTAGATTTTTGGAAATTTCCAGTCGACTAATTGGAGTCTAAGTCGACTGATGTTGAGGTAATGATCGAGTATCTTTGATTTGAACATTGACTAATGCATCTAGAGAAAAATTAGCTAAGTGTTTTTGTGGCTCTCTCGTCGACTATTATAGTGTTAAGTCGACTAATCGATCTTGATCTGATATCACATAGATTTTTATCCTCAAATAGTCGACTATTCATTTAATTCCAGACGACTAAAATTCCAATACCTGATGGTTCCAAAATCTGTATTTATTTAAGTCGACTAATACCCCTTCTAGTCAACTAACCCATAGACCAAATTTTAACTCAAGGCTACTGCTTTTATTTTTCACCACACTATTCGACTAATACCCTACCAGTCGACTATCCGACATCCCCTGCATATAAAATCCCTCAATTTTTTACCTAGACTGACATTTCATCATTACTCATTCATGTTGTTTTATCATTTACTGTTTGTTTTGGATATTTTTTAAGTTTAAAACAATGTTTGTTTGCTTTGACTATATTTGTGAATGTTATGTGTTCTATATATTTTTGATTATGGAAAAAAGGGGGAGAAATTTGAGAACAATAGGGAGGTATAAATAAAATGTTGAATGTTAAAATGCTGATTCATTGATTGAGGGGGAGACAAACTAACCAAAAAGACAAGGCATAAAAACCTTGATCAACTTTTTCTTTGTTTTCAATTTCTTAAACAATTTCCATATATTTTGTCATTATCAAAAAGGGGGAGATTGTTGGACCAGTGGAGGTTGACAAATTTAATCCTTCTATGTGTTGATAATAATAAAACTTAAGAAATGGTTAAGAAATTATTTCAGGTTAATTGGATTAAAAGAAAGTTAATAATAAATGGAACACCAGTCGACTGAAGGTTTGCACAAGTCGACTATCATGCTGATGAAGAATTGACTAATGATAGTCAGAGATGAAAAGCACATATTTTGAGAAATTGCATTAGTCGACTAATAAGGATTAGAATTGCACTAGTCGACTTATGAGTATCAGAAATAAAAACGTGGATTTCATGTGAAGATCTTGCATGAGGATTTTACATATGTATCTCAACAGTCAAAGATTAGAGAATCAATCAGATCTGTTAGTTGGAGAACTTGACAAGTCGACTATTCGAAGTACAAAGCTGAAGACTCATATAGAAGAGGGTCACTAGTCAACTATAACTTGGAAGACAAGTCGACTATAATGTATTAGTTGATTATTACATATCGACTAGTCGACTATCAGTTACAGCTGAACAGACTTTGAATTTGTCAAATGAATTCAAATAAGAGTAAATCTTTCTACAACGGCTAGGAGCGTCTTGAAGTCTGTAAATAAAGGTCTTCACTTGAAAAGAATAGATACACAAGCTCTTAAAAGAAGCATACGTTCTATAGTGCAAAAATTATTCTCTCATTGTTCTCACATTGCTTACATAGCATACCCTGATTCTTGTCAGCTATTCTTAGCTTTATCACTTCATTACCATTCTTGTGATTACCGTGAGTTGAATGATTAGAGAAGAATCATTTGAGAGGTAGGATTTGTGTCGAGAAAACAAATCATTTGTAAGGTATAGCAGCCGGAAGTCAAGTTGATTGGAAGAGTTCACACTAAACTAAAAAGTGTGTAGTAAAGAGCTTTGACAAAATCATAAGTGGGAGCTTAGGTAGAGGACGTAGGTCTTAGCACCGAACCTCTATACATATTGTGTTAACCTCTCTTCTCTACTCTTTTATATTTTGATTTGTTTTTGTTTTGCCTTGTGCGTTTTAAATTTTTTTTTGTAGCACTTATCGAAAAGATCTATTCAACCCCCCTTCTAGATCGTTTTCAATACACTCCTAATATTACAATATTTACAGCTAATAGTCACCTAATATCTACCAATACTCCCCCTCAAGTTGGAGCATGAAGATCATGAATGCCTAACTTGCGAAGAATGTAAAAAAATTGTTGTTTCCTAAATGCTTTAGTGAAGATATTCGTCAATTGGTGAGAGGTACGCACATGTGATGTGACAATATTACCAGCAGTGATCTCATCATATGCAAAGTGACAATCCACTTTTATATGCTTCGTACATTTATGGAATACAGACTTGGTTATAATATGTCGAGCAGTCTGACTATCATAAAATAGCCACATTGGACGATCATGAATCACACCCAGAGATCTTAATAAAAACTTGAGTCATTTCAACTCACAAGTTATTGTAGCTATAGATCTGTACTCTACTTTAGCGGAGGAACGAGAGATAGTGTGTTGTTTCTTGGTTTTCCAAGAGATAGGAGAATTGACCAAGAGAATAAAATAACCAGTTAGAGGTCGTCATGTCATTAGAAAACTCTCCCAATTTGAATTGCAAAATGCATGCAAATGCAAATTACTATCAGAACGTAGCAAAATTCTTTGTTCATGATTACCTTTCAAGTAACGTAACACATGTAAAGTTGCCTCGCAATGTTCCTCTTTTGGTGCAAAAATTATGCCAAGATATGGACTAAATAACATAGCTCTAGGCACATAATGGTCAAGTAAATCAATCTTCCAACTAACCGACGATATTTTTCAGGCTCGTCGAAATTCTTGCTAGTGGCTAAGGTAAGCTTATGATCAGAAAAGGAGCAGGTTTCGAACCAAAAAGACCAGTCTCAGATAAAATGTCAAGTGCATATTTATGTTGACAAATAACATACCTTCTGGATTCCTAGCCACTTCAATGCCCAGAAAGTATTTCAATACACCCAGGTCCTTCATATGAAAACACTTATGCAAATATCTTATAGTTTACAACTGCATCATGGTTATTGCCCGCAATGAGTAAATCAACATAAACAAGGACATGTAAAGAAATCCCATCTTTTGTATAGGAGAATAGAGAGTAATTCGCATACGACTGAATAAATCCAAACTTTTTCAACGCAACAGTAAGTTTAGCAAACCAATTACGAGGAGCCTGATGCAACATATACAGAGACTTGCGTAAGTGACATACCTTAACAGGGGAGGGTGAAGTAAAACCTAGAGGTAACTGCATACAAACCTCCTCATCCAAGTCTCCATGCAAGAAAGAATTATGTACATCCATCTAGTGTAGCTCCCATCCTTTAGCCACAGAAATAGCGAGAATGTTTAAATTGAAAGCATTTTGGCAACAGGTTTAAAAGTTTCATTGTAATAAATACCTGCAACCTGACTGTTACCCAGGATCACGAGTCGAGCCTTAAACCTTTCAATAGACCCATCTGAATTACATTTGATTGTATATACCCACTTACACCCAATAAGCTTCTTCCTTGATGGCAAACTCTCTAACGTCCAGGTGCCATTCATTTTGAATGCATTTATTTCCTGTCTTATGGCTTACCTCCAATAAGGATCATGCATGCCGTCAGAAAACCTGGTAGGTTCAGTACCTGTAACTGCCAGAAAATTTTTGTCTTATAGAAGATTTATCGCAAGTCACTTAATAAGCTATAGGATACGGATTACCTGAGGACTTTGATTGAGTGGGTATGCATTGTGATGAGGGTTCCAAACATTGAGCTATGAGAATAATATAATCCTTCAAACGGGTGGAGAGTTTACTGCCATGATGTCACCGACTAAGAAGACCATCCTGACTTTGTACAACACGTATAGTAGTAGTAGTTCCACCAGTATTTAAACGGGTGGAGAGTTTACGGCCACGATGTCCCCGACTAAGAAGACCATCCTGACTTTGTACAACACCTATAGTAGTAGTTCCACTATCTTTCTTAGTACCTTCACTACTCCTCCTCTCTCCAGGAACATCATTCACTGACACAACATCATTAGTGCCACCTCCATTATGCCCAAGACTACCCTTGACGTTAATAGGAGTTTGAGAACCCCCTTCAATATCATCTTCATTACATCGTGGCACATTTTCTATATCAATAGGTAGCACCCCATCATCAAAATCATCAATATGTGGGGTTAGAGTTAAGTGTGAATTAACTGGGGTTTCCAAGTGTGACAGAGAATTGTGAAACAGAAATTGTGTCTCAAAAAATTGCATATTCCTTAACATAAAAAAATCTCCAGTTTCTAAATCATATACTTGCCATCCTTTCTTTCCAAATGGATATCCTACAAAATTTCTACTCTTTGAACCAAATTTGTCCCTGTCACGAGAAATATGGTGAGCATAGCAAAAACACCTAAAAACTTTAAAAGGTTATACGAGGGAGGTTGGCCAAAAAGTACTTCATATGGTGTTTTACCATTCAGTAGAGGAGTGGGAGTTCAATTAATTAGGTAGGCAGTAGTCAACACATATTCACCCCAAAAAGAAATAGGTAAATGTGCTGGAAAACGAAGAGCACGAGCAACATTCAAGATATATCAGTTCTTCTGCTCCATACGTCCATTCTGTTGAGCCGTGCCCACACAGGAGGTTTGATATATTATTCCTTGTTCTTCATAAAAAGAACTCAAACAAGTGAACTTAGTGTCATTGTCGCTTCTAATTATTTTCACTTTCCTATCAAATTGGGTAAAAATCATGGACGAAAAAGTTTTAATTATCCTTCCAACTTCACTTTTTTCGGCTAGCAGATAAACCCATACATCAGGTGAAAAATCATCAATAATGGTCAAGAAAAACATAACACCACAAGAAGAAGGTGTCTTATAAGAACCCCACACATTGCAATGAATTAACTCAAATAAATCAGTGGCTTTATTCATGCTAACAGGAAAATCTTTCCGGATCTGTTTTGTTCGAAAAATAATATCACAAGGTTTCTCAATTTTCTTACTACTACTACTATTATAATTACTACTAACTTGAGGAATAAGTGAAACAATCTAACTTGAGGGATGACCGAGTCGCCTATGTCATAAATCAATTGAGTCCACTCCACTTATTCTGCATGCCTTAACTTGTGCCACTGACTTGAAGAGATAAACCCATCGCGTTGTTCACCCACGCTAGTCAGAGTCCTTGTATTGTGGTCCTGTATCAGACAAAACTTGTTAGTAAATTTGACTATATAGTTAATATCGCCAAGTAATCGAGACACAAAAATTAAATTGCAGGTCAATTGAGGAACATAAATAACATGTTGTAATTTCAACTTTTCACTAAGGATGATAGTCCCTTCCTTCAATGTTGGAATCTCAGACCCATTAGGTAATCCTATAGGGCGTGGTTCAACATCACATAAATCCACCAAAATATTAATATTGCCTGTCATATGGTGAAATGCTCCGGTGTTAATAATCGAGTAGGTAGAGCATCTTTTACTTGTTAATTTCTCACTGCTCTTATTGTGGGTATTAAGAAGGCCCAATAGAGTACTCCATTGTTTATCAGTCAAACCTGGCAGTCCAGTTTGATCAGCTTTTGTGACACCTCCACTGCCACTGTACGACCCCTTATTTGCTCCTCTAGTTTGGGTCACATTACTAATAACAACAGGCCCTCTCCTACCACGACTAGAACCACCAATACGTCCATCGCATCCTCAAGTAGCACCACGTCCTGCGCCCCACCAATCTGGGTAGCCAATCAACTTGAAGCAATCTTTAACCTCATGTATGATTTTCCCATAATTCTTACAAATGATTTGTTTGAATTATTAGAACCAACATCATTATTACAGAATTTTGATGGAGCTTGTACCTTGAAGCCTACGACATCTTTGCATTCATCCTTTACTCGGGCAATAGTCTGATGTTACTCCTCTTGTATGATCATGGCATAAACTCTATTCAAAATAGGCAAGGGATTCATGCTCACTATGTTAGAACGAGTGGTTCCAAACATGACATCATCAAAACCCATAAAAAATGATAGATTTTCTCCTTCTCATGTTCTTGTGTAAGTTCCATTGTTGCTTCATATGTACACCGAGAACATGTGCATGTTGGGTTCTTTGTGTAGCTTATAGGTTCCTTCTATATTATTTTCAACCTACCATAATATGCTGAAACTATCTGTCCTTCTTGTTTACAGGATGCAAGCTCGGTCTTCAATTTGCCAATTCTCATGTCGTTACTAATGGAAAAACATTCCCTCAAGTCTTCCCATAGGTTTTGGACAGTCTCCATATAGGAGATCGTAGATCAAAGAGGTGGATCGATAATATTAAAGACCTAAGCAATTAACATTGAATTCACCTCATATCAATCTTCAAGTTTCGGGGCTTCTCTAGAAGGTTTTGCAATCATCCTATCAATGAAACCCATTTTCTTCTTAGGCCTAAAGGAGTTTCTGACATCCTTAGTGTTACAAAGTTTTCCTTTGACACTGAACTTATCCACAAGACGCGCCTACCCCTTTGCACGACAATCTTACTTAGGTCCTTCTAAGCAAGACTCAGCCTTCCACGTGATTATCAACCAACTATCGAGTTCTCAAACGCTTCACGAACCTCACAGTGTTTAACTCCCACACTAGTAAGAAAATTACGGAAGCACTAGAATAGTAAAGGCAACAACAAGAACAAGAAAGAGATACAGCTAAAAGGCAACTTTCATTACTTCCCTCCAAGTATACAAAGGAATACTCTCTCAATCTTTGTGTCTCACAACACTCTCCTCTTAATTCTGAGAGCAAGGCTCAAATGAGCTATTTATAGGCATCTTTAAATAACTAAGTTAGAATTCTAATAGAACTCTACTAGCTAAGATCACAATCTTATCTTATCTTATCCTTATCAAATTACATCAAACTAAACAATAGATGACATCCCCATCCAATTAGGACTCTATCTAATAGGATTAAGCAACATCACAATAATAATATAAAGATTATATTATCTAGGAATGATTGTCCATATCCACGAAGATCTCCTTTATCTTCAGATAATCCTTCGACATGATTTTTATCTCTTAAAGCTGATGTACATCTAGGGTGATCTTATTCGCCACACCATCCAAGATCTCCTCATCTCTATCCATTAATGATGAGTCATCTAATTCAATAGCACACTAGTTTGATTCAATGCTTACCCCTATCAACTACATTAGCCATCGTTTGTCCACTTGAGCACACACTAAGTCTTTAGTCCATTAAAAACTTAGCTTAGTCAAGTCAGCTCGTACAAGGTCCGAAACTCTATCGAATTTAGCACCATGCTTGATCTACTTGCTAAGTAACCTTGAAACTCTTGCATATTTCCATTATATGTGTGATCCAGCTAACCTTGCATTTGAAGTCTGTCTCAAGCCTTCTTTTGGTCTCGCATCCGAATCTTGCATCTCGTCCATAATTTCCACCAATGTGCACCAATGCATACCAACGCTTGATATTGCCCCTTCTTGTCCTTTCCTCCTCGCAAGTCTTTGCCTTGTTTCGTTGTTCCTCGTATTGAACACTAGTCAAGGCTCTCCAATGCCTGCACAATTTCTCTATCTTGAACTTAGGGGTCTAACACTTAGCCCATTTGTCATAGTTGTCGCCTTTTAGAACCACAGGTGTTATGTCAACAGCAAGAAGATAATATGGAGAGGTTGGATCAGTCATTTTAGTGTTTTGCTGCTTCCTGATCCATCGCTGTCACCATTTTTGTGCTTTTTATCATCACCAGCTAAGTCCTTAATCTATCCAGGTTTTGGCTCTGATACCATATAAGTCTTGTATGGGAGATAATAATGTTCTACCTTTCATTATGCAAAAAAGATGCATATATACAATTACAAACCTAAACTTCCTAAAACAATTAACTTCCTAAAAGGCAATACACTCCTAATATTACAATATTTACAGCTAATATCTACCTAATATCCACCAATACTGTGCAACATTATTACTTGCGAAAAAGGTTTATATAAAAGAAATATAATATAAAATTTAAAGGTATAAATTTATTCTTAAAGTATTTATAAAAATTCAAATAGATTTTAATATTTTAACGTTTATCAATTAATTTTAACAATAATATTTATTGACAAAATAACTTTTATTTAAGTTGAACTTAATAACGTGGTTAAAGTTAATAACTTTTTATAATAACATTTATATTATAAAAAGTTTAAAAGTGAATTAGTAAATTTATATTTAAATATAGTATGTTAATTTTTTTTGAAAATTTAAAGCTGATATTATATGGCCAAAGCTGAAAACTTACATACAATCCTTTACAAGGAAATCAAAATAAATTATACAACCACAACTACTTTTCTAAAACTGTATAGTTGATAATCACAAAAAACTAATTAGATCATCCATATCAATCTAAGTTCCTGGATGATGTTGTCTTGCTTCCTTTTAGCTAACATAGTCTCTCTATTCAAGTTTACTATTGTCTCAGTAAGCTCATACTTCTGTTGCTTTTCATTCTTATAGATTCACCTATTCCTCTCCCTCCATATGTGATAAATCACCATCTGAAACAACATCTTAATAATGAGGCTATCTCTCTGGCCTGATTTGGAGTACCTTATGATATCGTTCAACATATCATTCCATTGAAAGGAAAAATTTGGGATTCTAATCATATTCAAAATTCTGCTCCACATCACTTTGGTATATTCACATTCAAAAAACAAGTGATTTCTACTCTAGTTTACACAAAACGCAAATGGGGTCAAAACTTGCAAACCATCGATCCTTCATTCTCAACTTATTCTTGATAGTTAACTATAAGAAAATAGCAGATTTAGGACTTAATACTTGCTGCCACACTAGATCAGCCCACAAAACTGCTTCCAAAGATTCCCTCTCTATGGTGTGAGCAGATTTGTTTGTGAACACAGCACTATTATGAGCAGCCCATAGTACCGTATCAGATCTATTACTGATTTGCAGTCTAGCAACATAGTTGTCAAGTAAGTGAAAAAATTTGGAATTGTTCATCCTATCCCTCTCCCGAAAAAACCAAGTTACCTGAGCCTCCTTCGGTATCCTGTTTTGTAAAGCTTATAAGTCATTTTGTAGCCACAGAGGATTGAAATTGGACCAGTTGTCAAACCAAAAACTAACATCTTTGCCATTCCTTACCTTGAACTTAATAAGTGGATATATCTTTTCCCTAAGGTTTAACATACTCTTGAAAATCCAATAATGATCACAACTTGGTTGGATTTGTCAAAAACTTTGGCCATTAAGTCAGAAAATTTGTACCCACTTAGCCCACAACATTTTTTTATCAACAAACAATCACCATATTCTCTTCATCAGGAGTACGTTTTGCATTTGCGCAATCGATATAATTCCTAATCCCCCTTGTTTTTTAGACACAATAATATCATTCCATTTTACCTTAGCCCCTTGTTATTATCGTGTTTCCCTTTCCATAAAAAGGATTTTAACAACCTCTCCATTTCCTTGATCACTTTATTAGGAATTACAACATGAGCAGCCAAGTTTATATTCATACTATTCAAAACTGATACAATGAGAGTGACTCTAGCCGCAAGTGATAGAAAACGGTTCTGCTAGGCATAAATTCTAGCTTTCAATTTCCCCAACAGTGGCCAAAAATTAGAAAATTTTGGCTTACCTGAAGTTATAGGGACACCCAGCTATTGAAAAGGAGTTTCCTGAAGAGAAAGCCCCACTAAATTATTTATCCATTATGGATTCCTAACATCTTAAGAAACATATAATCCGCTCTTTTGCATATTCAACTTCATCCCCGACCATCCCGAAAAAGTATTCATCAAACATATCATCATTGTGATGACATAAGCTTCGGCCTTGCACAATAGAATCACATCATCAGTATAAAGCTAATGTGACAATTTGAGCTCCCTACATTTGTAGTGGTACTGAAACCGTCCATTACTATCCACCATTTTAGTTACTAATCTAGATAAGCCCTCTATAGCTAGAGTGAATAGGTAAGGGGAGAGAGGGTCCCCTTGCCTAATCCCTCAAGTGTTATGAAATGGTTTCGTAGGAAGCCCATTGATTAAGACGTTCATTGAAGTAGTTTGGATACATTGGAGTATCCACTGGCAAAATCTTAAAGGTAGATCGATACCTTCCAACCAATCCCTCAAAAAACCCCAACTAACAGTGTCATAGGCTTTGAATAAATCAATCTTTAAGGCATAACTTTTGATCTTTTTTCCAATGTGATATTCGCCTAGTAAGTCTTGGAGTAGCAAAATATTATCCCCAATGCTTCTCGATGGAAGGAAAGCCTCTTGAGACATGTTTACCACCTCCACTAATACAGCTTTCAATATATCAACCAATAAAGACGCTATGATCTTATAAATAGCAGAGCAACACGAAATTGGACAATAGTCTGTGATCATCTCTGGTCTTTCCTTCTTGGGAATCAGGAATATGTACGTGTGGTTGATCTCCTTCAATAGTGATCTGGAAGAAAAAAATTCTAGCACTGCCTCTATTAGAAGAGGTCCCATTAAGTTCCAAGTTTGTTAGAAGAAACCTATCGAATATCCATCGAGGCCAGGCACTTTAGAGCTGTGCAATCGGAATAACATTTCTTTCACTTATTGTGTAGTGAAAGGTGCATTTAACATCTCTAGGGTCCCTGGACTTAGACAGAAATCCAACACATCTTTAACCCCAAATCCGTTCGGCTGAACTTCAGAACTCCTCATTAGTTTCATAAAGAACCCTCAGATATGATTAGATAACTCCTGTTGACCAGTTAACTTATGTCCCTCCTCATTCTTCAGTTCTGTAATGGTGTTAATGTTTCTTCAAGCTAATAACGACGCTTAGAAAAATTTAGAATTGATGTCCCCTTCTTTAAGCCATATCTGTCTAGCTTTTTGCTTGACGATCACATTTTGTAGTTATGGTGCTTCCTGGTAGTTCTTTATACAGTCTGCTTCGATATTTCTCAAACTATTGTTGAAAGGATCGGTATAACGTTGCTTTTGAACCTTATCCAATTAATTACCTAGTTCTTATAAATCCCTTGTTCTACCTTTGCTAAACTCTTTTATCGCAATTTTTGCACACCTTAATTTTTGCATGAGTTGATAAGCTTTGTGCCTTGCTATCTCTGTTTCCCAAACCGTATGAATCAATGACATAAACCCTTCCATCTGCATTAAACCATTAAAAAATCTAAACGGTGCCCCTGTCTGTGAACCATCACACAAATGTTGAATTAAAATGGATGCATGATAAGAGAAAACAGGCTCTCCAAACACTAATGAAGCCATAGGGAAAGACTTAAGCCATCTTTGATTCACCAAAGCTCTATTTAATTTTTTCCTAATGAACATATTTCCCTTTTGTTTATTCTCCAAAGTGAACCATCTGCCAAGTCCTCTAAGATCCACTAAATCAATACTTTGGAATAGCTTATTGAGTTCTACTCCTGATCCCGCATGGAAACCTGCCCCTAGCTCCTTCCACGTCATCTGATCTTAGACAACAATTAAAATCCCTTAACACCAACCACAGGTCTTGCATACTCCCATATAAATCCAGAAACTCCACCAATAACTTAGCTCGTTGAAAAGCAAAATTTGAGGCATATACAATTATGACTTCAAAAAGGAACTTACCAATTAGCCAACAGTGTAAATGAATGAATTGATCTCCCATCTTTACTACATCATCCTCAACCTTGTCAGTCTTATACCAGCACAATATCCTACCATTATAGTGATGTATGTGATTAGAGAAACATTTCCACTTAGAACCAAAAAATGCCATCCCATTCTGAACAACCTAAGCCTTTATTTTCATTTCTAGAAGTCCTACCAAAATAGGTTTTTGATCCGCTATTATTTCCTGCACCATCAACTTTTTAAGGGAATCATTAAGGCCCCTTATGTTCCATACTAGTATTAACATCTAAAGGGACCCTTAAAAAAGACACTCCAGGGAGATAACCCCTTTATGCTTTTTTTCTTGCTTTTTTTTACCAAAACTCCTTTTCCCGACTCCTACTAAACACTAGCTGGTCTCACCCACTTCCAGTTCTGATTCTGCTAACTTCCCTAGAGAAGTGCTTGGTTCTGGATCTTCCGAATCAACAGCCTCCATCCTATTATGCTCACTAATCAGTAGTTCTACCTTCTTACCAATATGCTTCCCAACTCCCTTCATATTCTGATTACTATTACTAGGAATAGGAGGGTGTGAAAGGTCCTCTGGGATCAACCTCCCACTTGCACAAACCATCTCCCCACAAGTTACATTTCATTTTTCCAGTGCCCCTAAAAGAGCTTCTTCCATATCACTCTACCTAACTCCTTACAAATCTCCAAAGGAATCCCAGGCTCTAGTACTCCTCGTACATTATCTTTATTCCCCTGAGAGACTTCAATCTGTGTCACTTTTGGAGATTCAACCAAGTTTGTATCAATCCCATCCACATCCAGATTCTGTCCCTGTTTTGTTGGTCTCTTTGTCCCTCATCCATATTCTCTTGAGTCACCAAATCATGATACCAACAGATTTTAGAATTTTACCAGTAGCAACCCATCTCTTACAAGTAGGTACTGGTTTCCATGGATAGGAAATGGAAATTGCATCTCTAACCAACTCACCTATTTCTCCAAGACGAAGGATAGGCAAAGTTTCTGGTAGCTCAACATTCTCGAGAATTTTGATTCAAATCTTTGCATAACCGATTATGTACATTGCTGCAACGACTTTTCCTAGCAGTCTAACTATTCATGAAGATCGCCGCTTTCTTTAGACACAAAGACATGCATGTAACGAGTTGAATTCGGAGGAATTAGTTCATGAAGTTGTTTGGAAAGTTGATCAATGAAGTTATGCGCCAGTTGGTATTACTTTATGTATTTCTAAATTATCTTCTTACGCCTAAGTTACCTGCTTTAACTTAAGGATAGTTTGGTTTCATGAAAATTTAAAAATTGGTTAGAAAATGAACCACTACGTTGACAATATTTCTAAAGCTCCACGTGGTATGAGTTAGGTTCAATTTGAATTGTTTATAAATAAGCGTTGGAGTTTGGACTACAAGGTTTTAAAATTTGTTTAATAAAAAAGTGAGATTGGTTTTGAAGTTCTTTGGTTTAACCAAAGGGGTCTAAGCAAGCAAGACTTATTTTAGTTTCATCCACATAATCAATTACCACCAAAGATGTAACTAAATTTTACAAGAATTAGATATTACTTTTATTTTGTCTGTGATAGGAACATTTTATGAAGAAATGATAAAATTATATAAGAAGAGTATGTTCAAAATATTAATTAGTCAAAACAATTTAAATTATTGGATTAAATAAATTAAATCTCAACATTTTAAAATTTTAATAATAATAGATACAAGAGTAATTTCAGACAAAAATGTTTTTATATATAGAGTTCATAACATAGGATTAATCACTATTTCTATGGCTTTCTTTCAATCATTTTGAATATTAAAACCTCAATTATTAGGTTTTTCTATGATCTTAAATTTATTTTTAAAGAAATCCTTGAAAATTTATGGGAGTATTGAGAAAGTAAAGAAGAAGAAGAACAAGTCCTCGCTCGAACAAATCAAAGCCGAATATGAATATTGTAAATATACATTGTACATATTATCTTATATTCTGTTCAAGTGGCTATGAACAGTTAGCGCAGATGACGATAGTTTGTTAGCAATTAGCAGTCAGTTAAATGTACAGTTAGTGCAGAGGATGTTAGTTAGGTAGCAGTTATCAGTTAGTTAAACTCAGTTATTTTGTTAACGAAACTTGTACATATAAAGCGGTGAAAGGATGAATATAGGAGTATGAAAATATGTTCATTACTTCATTTTCAGCTTCTTATTAGCTTTTACTCAATAATGTTTATATCTTTACATGGTATCAGAGCTATTGATAGTTGGCTAACCGATAAACGCTTATGCTGTTGCAATTATTCATTGTCAACCATGGGGGAACATAATCACAACCAGGAACACAAAAATCAAATTACCGAAGATCCTTTCCACCTTCAATCATCAGATCATCCTAATATTTCTCGTTTCTTCCTCTCTTACCGGAACTAACTAAATGTCCTGGTTAAGATCTATGAGAATCGCTTTAGGAGGTAAGGTGAAACTAGGATTTATCAATGGAAAATGCATCATGCCGACTGAAACATCACTTGATTATGAGCAATGGCTTCGGGTGGATTATATGATAACGTTATGGATACTAAATTCTATTTCCAAGGATTTAGCAGATGCCTTTATCTACCCAAGAAATGCTAAAGAGCTATGGGATGAGCTACAGGAGAGATTTGGAGAAGGCAATGGGCCTATGATATATCAAATTCGGAGGGACATAAATTCTGTCTCTCCAAGAAATATAAATGTTGCTAAATACTACATAAAGGTTAAAGAAATTATGGGATGAATTGGGATGCTTGTTACCAATTCTGGAGTGCACATGTCGTTCATCGTAAATCACAGCTGATACAATTAAAATGCATAAATTTATTTAGTTTCTGATAGGTTTGAACGACTCCTTTGATCATGTAAAGAATTGGATTTTGTTGATGGAGCCTATACCCAGTGTAAATAAAGCATACTCTATCGTTTTGAGAGTTGAGAAACAAAAAGAAGTACAGGACATGGAACATATTGCTGAACATAGTGCTTTGTTGGCTAGAGGTTATGGATTTAAAGGGGATGGAGGAAAAGAAGGTAACAAAGAAGGCAACCAATGGAGTGACAAGAAAAGAGAAGCAAAGAAGGAAAAATTTTGAGATTACTGTAAAACAGAGGGGCATGTTAGAGAGATTTGTTTCAAGATACATGAATATCTAGAATGGTTTAAAAGGAACAAAGAACAAAGAGGAAAGAAGCAACAAAGGATGATGGCCAATTTAGCTTATACACTGTTTGCAGAAGTTGACAAATGTGAAACGATTCCAAAGATACCTGGATGGACTACTGAGCTTTCTAGTGTTATCTAACAAGAAGTTATAAAATACATGAAAGGAAGGATTGATGAAGAGAATAATTAGCATGCTAATTTTGCTCATTTAGCAAACTTTGCAGGTTTTGTACTTAATTTTTCCTTTAGATCATTTGATTTTATAAACCCTGGTTAATGGATCATTGATATAGGAGTCACAAACCACATGACTTCAGATTTTTCTCTTTTTCATCAGCCTAAAATTCCAAAAGATCATACATCAATATTCCTACCTAATGTGTAAAACCCCTGTACAAAATCTACAGGCACCCATCTACATGGAAACTAATTTCTTGTAACTAATTTCTTGTACATACATTTATGGCATAGATTTCTATTCAATTTTATACATATACACATTACAAAATTTCACATCACTTAACATTATCATTTAAAAGCGGTATTACATTTTTATATTTACATGATAATCCAAAAGAAAATATAAAATTTCCTTTACTCTTTTACATATATAATCATCTTAAACCAAAACATATTCCAAAGGTATTTTTACTTCTAGCTATTGGCCTTGGTCCCTGTAGATGTTCCCTGTACCTCACTTTTATGACCTGGACCTACAAGGATTAACACCTGTGCTAAGCTTGAAAGCTTAGTGGGGAAACATTTGGTTTGGATGAACACTCTGTTATGATCTAAACAAAACAATATAAATTAAGTTCTACTCAGAAAACGGTAGAATAGGATATCGTACCTAAGAGATTCCAACATGCAAGACAATTAAATTAAACGAAGCAAAATTACTCAGACGATCAAGAATTAATTGATTTGGAAATAAAATAAAGTAAGCGATTCAAGGAAATATGCAATATGCAAAGTACGAAGTAAAAAAATTGACTAGATTTAATCAAATGATAAAAATTCGTTAAGGTGTCAGATTTCAATTGGATAGGACACTAAAAATTGTAACAGTGGATTGATTTAGGAATTACTTCATTTAAGCAAGTCGAACCCAATGTTCATAGGAATTCCCTTCTCTTCTAAATCCAAGTTACCCACTTGGTTCATAGATAATTCAGAATAAAAGGTATTCAATACGAGAAGCCTAAAATTAAGTTCGTTAATCCTAGGTATCCTCACATAAGATCCTAAGGTTAGTCGACACTTTAGTCTCAAGTATGTTGCTTGATTAATTTTTCGACAAATTCAATCCCATTGGTTATGGCATTCAATCATCTAAGGTCTTAATCTAGGTGATCAAGCTAAATTAGGACCAAAAAAATGCGTTCAATCAAGCAAAAACTAATGCCATAAAAATTATCCTAATCCAATATCAATCCTAACCTCAACCAAAAACAAACTTACTCATACATATCCATCAATGCAACACAAATCATAGTCATAGTATAAAATTGCATTAAGTAAATCCATAAGAATTAAAATAAATAAGGAATAAAAATAAATTAAATCCCAGCAAAACCGTAGCCACTTGGATTGAAAAGCTTTGGCCAAGTGTTGTCTTCTTTTGAGGCTTGTCTGAATGGAATAGATTTTTCGTTATTTTTTGGATGGAGAGTGCTTTGGAAAAGAATGCTGCGTGAGTGAGAGGATGGAGGCTTATGTGAGTGGAGTCTAGTCATTGATGAGGCTGGCGTTAGTGGAGGCTTTGGCAAGTGGTGTAAAGGTTTCTCCGAAAATGGAGGATGCGTTGGCAGTGAATGGAGGATGGATCATTCATTGTTTTTATATGGAGGCTGCTTGGGTGTTGGTGGATGGAGCTTGGGTGAGTGAGTGGAAGCTGGCTGTGTTGTTAGTGAAGACGATGGTTATTGCTCACTTGCTTTCTGTACTGATGTGACTAAATGGGGGGTTTTGTTTCACCCTCACTGTTCATGCACACACTCTTCTCTGCTTTTTTCTCTTCACTTCAATATTAAAATTATGCTGCTCTCTTTTTATTTTTCACGCTACTCTAGCCCTCTCTCATGCACACTACAATGCTCTACTCATGCACGCTACTATTCTCTACTTATGCTACTACCTCTGCTGTTGCTACTCCACTCCATGTCTCTTTTTACGCTACTCCTACTACTCTCCTCTTTTCACGCACATTCCTGCTTGGCTTCAATATTTTCATTTCACATCCTCCAGCTACTCTCTTCTTTTCTCTTCCTAGATATATTCTTTTATCTCTTATGCATTGAATGTCCATCAGCTCACTCTCTCCTTTGTCTGCTGCCACCAATGTTTCTCGTTTCTATCTGTTTTTTTTTTTGTAACGCTACTCACGCTGTCTTTCTTGCTCCTCTCTTTCAACAGTTACCATGCTATTTTTTGTCCCTCTTTATTGATGTCCTAGCTCAGGGTTTTGTTTTTACACGCACCTCTTATATTCACGCACAAAAACTCCTTTGGCTAAAATGTTTTCGTTTCTCTCCTTTTGTACTATACGTTTTGGCTCTTCTTTTGTCCTGCTGTTTCTGCGTTGTCGTTTCTTCTTATACCCAGTTGGTGTTGTCATTTTCGAATTATGGCCTACTCTTGCATTTTTGTCCAGCTATCTATCTTTTTTGTCCCTTCTTCACGCAGCCCTAGCCTCTCTTTTTATCTCCACCAAGAACTTTAATGTTTTAGGTGGCCAAAACGTTGACCTTTTTTTTATTTAGAGCTTTTCTTTCTTTAGACTTTTAAAGGTCCCAAATTTAATATGTACCTAGAATTAAAACAAATAACACTTAATTAGTGAAATTTAAACATTAAATGGACAAATTTTTATCAAATTATATATCTAAAATCAATATAAAATGCCCGTTAACAACACCCCACACTTGAATTGTTGCTTGTCCTCAAGTAACCTACTTAGATCATAACCGACATATTCTATCATTTCATTTTCAAGGAAAATCAAGTGCTTGCAATCCATTAAACTTCGGCAACTCAAGTATCAAGCTACTACATATGTCATAATCTTTTTCATCAATGCACATAAACAAAATTGAAGGTAGATATCCTTGATCAAAAATAAGTATAAAATTAAACTTGATCTTCCTTATTGTATTCACTCGTGTCACTCAAGTGTATAAGGGTTGTGTTTCACTCAAAGCTTCCTTTAATAAATTACACTACCATAGGCTTGCAAATTCAGCCATTTTCCACTGCATAGAGTACATGCCATCATAGATCAAAAAGGCTTTTATTAAAGGTTGTAATGGGGCTTAGGTTAAGGTAAGGTAAAAAGGGCAAAGTTTACTCACAAGCATTCACAAAATACTAAGTAATGTGGGATGATCAAAAAGAAATTCTGAGATGTGCAAACAGAAACATGGGACTACAACTTCTCATCACTATTCAATGATACTATTTGATCTTTTTCTCTTTTTTCTTTTTTAAATTTTGTTTTGTTTTTTTATAACACTAAATATAAAAGAAGATATTAGTAGCGCAAATCAACAACAACTGAGTAGATGTACCTCTAAAATATCTCAGAATAGCATATAAAACAAAAGTCCCTAAATCAAGGATATCAAATACTTAATACTTCATTCAAATTGTGAAAGGGTCAGGCTAAAATGTTTTTAGGTTTCAATGTGGTGTGATTAATACGAAAAAAAACAAGGTTAAAGGCTCAAAAGTGGGTAGAAAGGGGAAAATGACTTGGTAGGTCGTTTAAGCTAAAGGTTAAGAACAATTAAGAACAAAGAAGGCCTTTATCATGTCTATAAGGCATGTAATAAGTAGTATCAAATAGGTTCAGAGCAAGTTCTGAAGGTAATTTACATAAAGAAGCATCACATACAACAAAGAAAATAAATGACTGTGAGATGCATTCATATAGCTCAAGACCTAACATGTTCTTAAATAAAAGCCCGTCAAAACTCCATACATTACTTCATCACCCAAACATCAACTATTGATTAAGTTTATGTAATTAAATATTTCAATCAATTCACATGGCTCACTATCCTCTCAAGCTGCCTAATCCAAATTCATGCATACAACTTTGTTCTCCTTCCAACTACTTTAACAAAATCATATAGTAAAATGGGATCCAAGTTAGCTACCAAAAGAGTCGCAACCTTTTTAAGTGTGTATCTCTCAACATCAACATCCATACCATAAACATCAACATGCACATAATCTCAATCCCACTACACTTAATATGAACATTGTCCCTAATGTTCAAGTACTTAATAATTAAACACAAAGAAGGGAAAAGAGGAATAAGAAACTTCCCTGAAAAAGAATCGGCTAAGAAGTCTTTGTCACTAACCACACAAACCAAAAGAAAACTTAAAACAACTCAAAGAAATGCATTAAATTAAAAAGAAACGTAAAGGAAACAATGAGAAAAAAAAGGAAAGAAAATTACAGTCCTACTGGAATGCATGTACTGCGATCAATGTTTTAAAAACCAGACCGGAGATCGAACCGGTCGAAGGAAAGGTTTAAGGTTTAGAGGTTCAACCGGTAGTGAACCGCTATAAAGCCGGAATATAATAAATAAGATGAAATTTTTATAAGAATAAATAAAAATAAAATATTTTATTGAAATAAAAAATACACCAATGTTTATTATTGTATAATGAACTAAAAATAAATAAATATGGGTCCAATATAAAACTTAAAATAACAATAAAAATTAAAATTGTATTTCTGAAGGAGGTTGCGTCTCATCATCGTCAAAAGCTCCAAATTCTCCAACGCTATTTAAAGATTCATAAACTACGCTTTCATCCAAAGTATTTGCATCCACTTCTTCTACTGCATTAAAATAAATTACAAATTAGTAACGTAT
>JANIIA010000005.1:6343177-6364104 GCA_027478495.1 Erythroxylum alaternifolium | reverse complement strand
AGGCCACAATTCCTTACGCTGAACTCTTTACGCGTGTGTTGAAAAAAGCTAGCAAGCGAAATATGTTAAAGACATTTTTGTCATTTCTTATTACGTGAATAATAATTAATTGTAATTTTTGTCTTTTTAATAAAATATTAGTTAAGCTACTTAATTTGATGTAGATAAAGATAATAGAGTGACCGATAAATAATTTAAATTAATATATTGAAGTTCAGGAAGAAAATAAATCCCGATTAGTGTAGACCGGACTTATATCAAACTTGTGATAGGGAAGTCCAATATGGAAGTTATATATAAAAATTAAGGTCTCATACAATTGCTCACATATAAAGATTATGGAATTTGATATAGATAAAGGTAATAAAATAACCCAATAAATTATCTAAATTAATGGGTCGAAGTTCAGAAAGAAAATAGATCTTGATTAGTGTAGACTGGACCTATATCAGACTTGTGATAGATAAGTCTGATATAGAAGCTATATATAAAAATTAAGGTCTCTTGCAGTTACCCATATCATTTATAAGCATACGGACCCTCTGATTCATTAAGAGCGCTTACATTTTGAGAAAACTATAAAAAGACGTTAATCATGTATCGGTGATCATATTCCGTAAAGGTCCTGGAAGATTGGAACTCGTTTAGAGCTAGAAAACCGTTTCGGAAGAAGAGATGAAACGGAAATCAAGTATTTTGCATTCTCTTCATTTTTAACCCTTTCATGAACGATCCAAAACACGTAACAAGGTTTATGATACATGTTGCAAAATAATAATGGGTCCATCTTGTTCAAAAATATCTTCCCATAATATTTTATATGAAGAAAAATTTAAAAATTTTATTTATTGAGATATAATGTTTTTTTATCAAATTTATAAGTTGAATTTTAAATGAAGAAATATATCAACATGGTTTTCTTTCAGTTCTTGAAATTCAATAGCCTATATAAATTTTTTATTTTTAATCAACAAGATGCAAATTGATTTTGATCTTGTCTTTTTTTAAAATATAAATTTATGTTGTATAGTAAAGTTAATAATCTCTTTTTTCAAATAACTAGTGCTTTAAAAACTGAATTGGAAGTTAAAATGATAAGATAAGAGATGTAGCGTTTAAAAAATTAAACTAATATTAAAGCGTCATAAAATTGGTTAAAGATTTAATAAAATTAAAGAATTTAAAATATGATTGAAAGAGATTATCCTTATCTACTGAACAAATTAAAGTTTAATTAAAAAATAATTAAATAAAAATTAATTGATTTATTTTATATTTATATAAATTTATTAATTGATCGATTAAAGAATAAGTTGAACGATTTTTAACGAAAAAATATTAAAATAAATTAAACAAAAAGTTAAAAATTTCAAAACTTTTATGATTAATTTGACCGGAACGAAGACTTGAAATCAATGCTGCATGAGATTGAAAGCCACGATATACATTACTACCCAAATTGACTTTAGCCCAAACATGCAAATTTGGTATTCAAGAACGGCAACTCTAGCCTTATGGCACATACAAGTCAAGCACATTGAAAAAAGGGTTCAATCTATGATATAAATGAACACATTTAAAGTTAAGACAAATTTGGATTCACACAATTTTTTATATTTCACTTTAATTGGAGTCTTTGAAAGCTAGAAAGCTACCATGATAAAAACAAGGACTTGTGGTGGCCACAAATCCAAAACACAATCAAACCACTGACTACCCTATTTTCTTATTCCCATCATAGCATCATCATCATTGTCATTGAAATTGAATATCGAACGAACCTAGCAAATGCCGTGACATTATTGATCAAACAACGAACAAAAGAATTGAATGGACCCCCCGCTACAGTGGTGACAACCAATCATAAAGACCGGCACGCACTTTTCCCATTAATCCATGACATAATCATGAAATCATGGACTCGGGAGTATTCGTAAACTTGGAAAGCGATCATATCAATAAACTTTTCGGGTACCCTTTTTACTCTATTTTAAGAGTTCGTTAATAATGGGGGGAGCCATCTTGACACAAGTATGGCAATTGACAATCCCCCCCAGTTATATATTACAATTAGGTTTTTAATTTTTTAGTTTAATTTATCTTGTTATTTTTTATTTAAAATTAATCATTACATTATAAATTATAAATTATAAAAATTATAATTATAAAAATTAAAGATAGAAGTACTAATGATTTAATCAAAATATGAATGATTACGAGGTATATTATAAATATTCTTGTAACATTATTATAAAGATAGAGACAATAATTATTATTGATTTGATTCAAATATGACTCTAATTATACTTTGGCACTATTTGGCAAACAGATAATTGCATTAGCTATTATCTGATTTTATCAGGGGTTAGTTGATAGCTGATTATATCAGTTGATTTAACCAGCACATAACATCAACTATTTGTTAAAGACGTTTGGTAAAATTAGTTGTTGATGTATAAAATAACTTATGAGGGTATGATTTTAAAAAATTATAAGGGAATGAATATTATATTTCTTATTATTTCATTGAATATTTTTATAAGAATTTTGATTTTAGATATCAAAAACTAAGTTTATAACTTTAATAAAAAACATAATAATAAATAATAATAATCTAACATTAATTTCTCAATTAACATGAATGATGCAGCAAGTTACATTATATTAGTATTTTTTACATAATATGTACGAATTTTATTATTTAATAAATTAAAATATCTATAACTATAGTATGACACAGATATATACTAAAAATATTAATTTGATGCGACTCTTTAAGTTCAAAAATTTAATATTATGGTATTTTTAAATATAAACTAATATTATAAAATTAAATAGAGATTAAAAAGTTTAATTAATTCCTTTATTATATTATTCAAAACTTTAGAAAGATAAAAAAAACTAACTTTGAAAATACACATAGCAAAAGTAGAGACTAAAGTGGAGGATAATGCTATCATTAGACAAACAGTTAACCTCAAAAGCTTTTCTTATGGAACTTTTAGAAATCAACTTATTAGAGTTAAATAAGCTAACCAATAAGTTATTTACCAAACACATTAATAGTTATTTAAAATGGTCGAAAAGCTAATTTTAGTTAATAAATTAAAAAACAGCTAATAAGTTATTTGCCAAATACCTCATTTGACATAATTATAAAAATATAGCTGGTAATTATTATTGATTTGATTCAAATATAATTCTGAAATATACCCTTATAATTACGTGTGATATAAAAATTTTTAAAACGGAATGAATATATCAATAAATACTTTTTTTTTTCTGCAATTTTGTTTCTTGTTTCAAGGATGGGGCCAAGAAAGGAATCAAATAAAAATAAAATGCTACACTTGTTTATAATATGATCACGACTGAAAAGATTGTTATAAAATTGGTTAAAGATTAAATGAAATTAAAGAATTTAAAATATGATTGTAAGAGATTATCTTTATTTATAGAAGAATTTAAAGTTTAATTGAAAAAAGATTATTAAATGAAAATTGGTTAATTTATAAGAATTTTTAATTTAAAAATTGATTAATTAATTAAAAAATTAATCGATTAATTAACAAATTGATCGATTTTTGCCTTTAAAAAAATATCAATTTTTAACAATAAAAATTATTAAAATAAATCGACCAAAAAGTTAAAAATCAAACTGAATAATTGAACCATTCAAAGTTTTTAAGATTGGGTTGAATTTTTAATAATTGAAATTAGGTTTAATATATCGAAACGACGTTGTTTGATAACATAGCAGCATGCTTCGCACCTGCGCCAAAAGCATCCACATGTTTTTCCCGCCAAAACCCTTCCGATCCCTAATTGTCTCTCTCCCCTTGCGGCCTCACTTTCTCTGTTCCCAAACATACCGGGAAGGTTCTTCTTCCTCATTATCTCTGTGGAATGCTTATAGCTATAAGGATCTTTCATTTTTACGTATGTTCGTTTCCTTAAGATTTCCAATTAGATGCACACAACCTGTTGGGTATGATGTTTGAGTGAATATCGTCTTGTTTGAAAAGTGAACGAGCAATTCAACGAGTTCTTTTTTAATTTATTTTTGTTAATTCTTCATTTCTTTTTACACTAATTTTGTGAGTTTGAGGAAAATGTACGCAAGAAAGGGTTATGAGCTGGTGAAAGATTTCGCTAGTGGCGAAAAAGGTCAGCTTCAGCACTTCAATGTAAGATCTCTCTCGCCCCCACTCCACTGCCTCACATACATACTCTCACAATTATGGATCAAAAGGGGTTTTCTTTTTAGTGTTACTGGGTTATCAGGTTTGATTATCTTATAATAAGCTTCATTGCTGATGTTGTTACATATGTGATGGAAAAGGAAGAGCTTTTCAATCAAGTTGTTGATCAATGTACTCAGCATTATACGGAACTTGAGGCTTTGATAAGGTATTACCTCATCTCGGTCATCATTCCATCCTTGTCAATAACTTCAAGGCTATTGTTTTAGAAGTCAACTGCTAGAATTTTTGACAGCTTCTGAATTCTCTGAAATTGGTATTTGACAAATTTGCTTAACTGTTGCGTGCATATGTAGTTTATTGCACTTTGTGGAGTGCTCGTATCTTTCAAAAGATTCCAGTGGTTTTTTCAGTCATCGGGTTCCTGCAGCAGGAGATGTCTGAAATTGTAATTGACATATATGATCGCTTTGATTGGAGCTGCAATATACGAGAATCTTGTTAAAATCATATGGAAATGCTTCTGTCCTAGGATGTTGATTTGCATGTGTCATTCAATTTTTGTTCTGAATAGTTATTATGCTAGGAGCAATTCATATTCTCTCCTCTGTACACAATTGATGTACTTGATATGACTAGGAAAATGCAAGAAGAAAGTGTGGATGTCAGAGAAACTAGAAATGCAGACCACTATGGTGCACTCATACACCATTTATCATTAATTCGCAACAAGCGCTGCTTAATGGCATATGTGTAAGAAAACTTTTCTTGTTGTCCATAGGCGAACCCTTTCATCCTCGTTAATTAGTCTTCTGTGCTCATTTATATAACCATGTAGGTACAACCGGGCTGAGATTATAAGAAATTTGGCATGGAATGTAGGATTAGAGCTTCTTGAACTTCCAGAAGAAATTCAAGAGAAGTTCAGTGACTCGGAGAAAACCTATTTTGGGAAACACTCTGCTGCATTACAATCATACATGGCAGATGTGGACATTGATTTGAATGTGGTATGAAATCCCTCCCCCTTTCTAGACTATGCAAGCAGGTCTTAGGTTACCAAGAGAATTTAAACAAACAAGTTTTTGTCTAGTAAATTGGAATTTAGCAAGTCCAATTCTTTTGAACTTATGTTGATGGTGAAGTTATTGTCTTGGCCAGGATATGGTGCCACCCAAAGATCCCTACATCAAAGTGAGGGTTCTTGATGATATGGGTGAAGGCATATTACTCAGTGATAAGACAGCCAATCTTGCACGGCATTCGATGCACTTCTTGAAACGAACTGATGCGGAACAGTATATTGCACGGGTTGGTTGCCTCATTAATTTTGTTATCTCAGCCTGTTTTATGATACAGTAATTTAGAGTTTCTGCAAATGATTCATTCTTTGCTGTTCTTTCTTTCTTGGATAACCAGGGTCTGATGGAGGAGCTCACAGGTTGACTCAAAATAGTGGTCTGAGATCCTTTAACCCTAGTTTTGCAGAATCATGTTTCAGACTCGATTATCTAATCATCCGAGCCCTATCAGATAGCTTTATTATGGACTTTAAATCTGCATATTAGTTGTAGATGATGACTTGTATGTACATGCAGAATTAGAAAGTCTGTGAACGTCTAAAAGGTACAAATAGAGGTGGATTGATGACTTGTATGTACATGCAGAATTAGAAAGTCTGTGAACGTCTAAAAGGTACAAATAGAGGTGGATTGAATACAATACTGATTCCACTGTGTTATATCAATAAATTTTTTATATTTACCAAATAATTCACGTCAATGTTGCCCCATTGTGATTTCTCCTAGGGAGATCGCTGAACCTTGTGCCTTATTTTGGCTCAAGTTGTTTCATAGATTTACCCGCATGCACCAAACAGCTCGATTTGTTCGGGGTTTGAACTGAACTCCATTCATTCTCAAACATGCCAAATGTACATGAATCTTTAGCTTCAACAGTAGAACGATGTTTTCTCATATACTTAGTATGTTCTGTAATAACTAACCTAAAGGGAAATTTTGAGACATGAGAAGACGAAGATTGCATGACCACAAGTCACAGAACTTAGCCTCACTATTGAAAAGCATGTCCATTATCGAATTCCAATATTCCACTTAAATGGCATCAGAAAAATGTAAACAACACTAAAATGTAGCCGTATCACCTTCTGCATCTACTGCTACCACTACCAGCTTTTGATCCCTCAGAAATGCAACCTTCAGCAGCTGCTAACACTTGAGTTTCAAATTTATGGCCTCTCAAGGACGCTCTTATCTTCCTAACAACTTGTTGCTTCAACACTCGGCGCTCCATCCTGGATAGATGCTTACACCTATCCATCTCTTTGAGAAATTCAACCACAGTTTTTCCAGTGCCACCATTGGCCTTTTCCAATTTCACAAGCTTCTCTACGAGCTGCAAAGACAACATCCGCTCTAAGCAGACTTTGTTTCCCAATTCAACAAGATCAAAAATGCATTGTAAGTTCACTTCCTGTGTCTTCATTGATTTACTATCAAGTGACAGAACCATCTTATCTATGAGACTTATCTGGAAAATCTTGTTGAAAACATGGATACCTCCACTGGCAAAAAGCATTTGGTGCAATGCTGTGTAAGCTGAATCCTGCAACTCTGCAATTTGACAATGCATTATCTTCACTAAGTCAGGGATAATACTGTAGTCCAAGAATTTCTTGATACAAGGTTCTCCACCTGAGCAAGCTAGCTTCATCAACAAAAATGCAGATTCAGATCTCAATTGGTTTTCTTGAGAGAACTTGCTTTGCAGAAGTTCTGATAACCTTTTGATGAGGGGACTTCGCAAAATCATCTCTCTGTTTTGAGAATCGCCTGCCTTCTCAACAACTGGTATGAGATCCTGCAGTGCCTCCAAGACCTTCTTGCTATCGCTATCTAGTACCTTGTGCATGAGGTCCTCAAATGTCTGTGGCTTGGGGGAATGGGGAATTGTTCGATCTGACAAAATAAAGGTTTCCAAACGAAGCCTAACTTGCCATGGAAGAAGGTCTAGATTACCAAGGAAAACAGGCACATTTGCTTGAGCGCGAGACATCTCATAGAATGCCTTCAAAGTTACTATGGCATGGTTTTGAAGTACTTCAGATCCATTCTCAAGAATTTTAATAAGACTCTTTTCAATTTTAAAGCTGAGCATTCTCTCAACGGCCTTTGACTTTCCGGCTTTGGTTAAAGAGAACAATATGTTAAACATGCTCTCATGCAGTTCTTCAATATCTTCAGAGAGCAAGTCGGCTATTCGGTTAAAGGGAATACTCTGAAGCACCTCATCAACTGTCTCAGGGCATCCAAATTCAGCAAATTTTGCAAGAACAGCTAACATATTAATTTGGACAATAGGGTCCTCAGTCTCCCCTAGTACTTTTGCCATCTTATGTATTGTATCAGCGTTCTCAATGGAAGGAAAATAACTTGCATAGTCATCCTTGTCAAATACATTAGTTATGGCTTCTGCTGTCACAGCAATGAGACTTTTTGAGTCGGATGAGATTAAATCCAGTATCCTGGGTCCCAATATGCGACTAAATCTTGCTCTGCTGGTTTCAAGTTCAGACATGGATTTGCTAGCCATCAGAGCTTCGATAAGAGCTTCTAATGCTGACACCACCAGAATTTCTTCCACAGTATCAAGTAGAACCCTGAATCTTTGTTCAGCAATCTTTTTGATGTTCTCCTTTCCATAAATAAGAAGCCAAGGGAAAATAAATGCTGCTTCTTCTGCTGAGCACTCTACAAGCAACATCTTAATAGAGTCACTTGTCTTGCTATCGAGATACAAAGAAACCATGTCATGAACCATGTATAAGGGATCAGTATCAGTTTTCATGAGCAATGAACCTTCAACGAGTTTGCTTACGATAAGAGGGAACAAGCTTTCCTCCCCAAGAACTAAGCAAATAGCCTCTAGACAAGCTTCTGGCACAGGCTCTACCCAGGAAATCGAAGCTAAAGCTACAAACAGCCTTTTAGAATCTTCAGGCATTGCTTCAAGACTGAACTCTAGTGATCCAAAAATGGTTATTGTGTTCTCAGCTTCTTTCTCATTGACATAAGAGACAGGACCAGGCGCACATGTGGCAAATGTTGATAAATTAAGAGTGGCCTTTTCCCATTTGTCGGATCTCACTTCTTTCCTGAGAGCCTTACCCATAACAGCAACTGTAAGAGGGTGGTGACCGCAACGTTCAAGCAAGGTCTCTGCCAAACCCTATGGAAAAATAAAATTCCACAAGTTTGTAAAGGAACCATTGTTGTAGTATTTATCCTCCAAATACAAATTAACTTTAACGGTGATGACACAGAACCTACCTATTCTCGTTAATACATTTATACTGAGAATTATGAACTAATTAAGACTTCTTCAAGTTTCTTTAAGTGCCTGATACTGAAATCAGAATTCAGCATAAAGAAGAGGCTGAAGAATATGCAAGATGAAAATTTGCACTTGTTTTGACACTTACTGGTAGTTCTTCCTCACTAAGGAGGCTGTGATGGAGAAGAATTGCCTTGCTTATCTCTCTTGTGTCATCTTTGCTCAACTCCACCTTCTCAGCTTCAGTTATTTCACAGACAGCTTCATTTCTTGTTGTCACCAAGTATTTGCAGTCATTATCATATAACTTCACGAAACGGTCAACTATATCCTGCTCCCATACATCATCAAGAAGCACCAAAAAGCTCTTTCCATATAAAGCCTCTTGAAGTAATAAACAAACGTATTCAAGATCTCCACTATTTTCATCCCGAAACTTCTTCCAATATCCAATCAGTATGAGAAATTTAGAGATTTTTCGGGCAAGGCGTTTTTGGTATTCATCCTTATTTCCATTGCAAGCATTCCTACTGCACCATTGCCCAAATCTAAGCTCGACTGCACCCCCTATAAATCTTGTTGGGGGACTAGAGGCCACTTGACGAGCCAAATATGACTTTCCAATACCGGATAACCCAACAATTAAAATGACCTGATGAGAATCATGTCGTTCCAGTAAATTCTTCACATGGTGGCACTTATTTAAACTTGGACAGCCTTGTTCAATCTTTATCTTCAACTGAACTGGTACTTCAAGTGCAGTTGATTCAATCACCTTATCTACGTTTTCTACTAACCTTTGGGATTCAAGCCACCAATTCAAATCATCCCTAATTGAACTTGTCAGTTTCTCAAGAGGGTCTCCCGCCATAGAATTCCAAACGACCTTAGCCAAATTCTTAACCCTACTTCTCGAGACAATCCTTCTTGCGCTACTGATCTTTGGATGGAGCCGCTCTATCAAGGCATTTAAGCTTTGGACTTGTTGATCTAACTGAGAGTTGTGAAGCTTGTAAGCATGTTTTTGTCTAATTCGACGCGTTAAATTCTCTAGACTACAGACAAATTCCTCTAGGCTGCGGATTCTCTTTGGTGCTTCATCCAAATTCCTACAGGCCTGTTCTAACGCAGTGACAGTCCCCACCATACTTGAGACTATTTGTACTGCAGAAGCAACAGCTTGCAATGCATCCATTGTTCCTCAGAATAAGTTTCCAATGATGTTCCCAACGTTTTGCCAGCCAAATAAAGTACACATCATTTATCTTTCTCTACCCAATAACCCAGGTAGAATTTGTCCATTAATTCACTCTTCAGCTGATACTCCCAACAAACAAAATTTATGTAATCAACATGATATTGGCAAAACCTTAATCCAACTTAGCTGAATTGGTAAAAACGAATCCAACTCAAGTCTCCAAGGATTCCCTGTAGTGTTCAAGACAAGAATCTTAGTGTACTCCGACAAATCCGTTGGCCTTTCTGGATCACATGAATAGCTAACTCTGCACAACAAACTGAAGATGAAGTAGGTTGGAAGTTGGACAAAAGAAACAAATATTGTGAAATCATGCAAGTCAATTCAGCAACCACACTTAACCATAAAAATTCCACCTTGGGACGCAAATTATGTCCCAGGTGTCCTCAAATCCAACAAAATACTCAGTAATCAATGAGAGCAATCTTCCTGCTGAAAAAGGACTTGCTTTCATATTAAATCAACACTTTACATCAACGGACTTCTGCCCATTAACATCCATTAATATCCTTTATTATTACGGCGCATGAAGCCCAAAACCCAGATTCTTCTTTGAAGACAAATTCACTTTTCTTCACAAAAACATTACAAAACCCCCGACTTGTGTGAAATTATTGTACCAAAAAAGTGATTAATACCACCAAACTGAACACAAATATGAAAAAAACACCAAGCCGTGCAGTTCATCGCTAACCAATATTGGGATTAATTCAAACCCAGATGGCCAGATCGTAATCACAAGGCAAGAATGAAACTAAGCAACTATCGAAATAGATAGGTCTGGGTCAAACCTTGTGTGCCAACTAAGCAACTATAGAAATAGATAGGTCTGGGTCAAACCTTGTCTGCCAAGTTATAGACAGTGAAAACTGAAGTCAAACGATACGTTTTCCCGACAAGTGAGATGAGAACCGAACTCGAAAAGCCTGCAAGAAGGGAACTTGGAGAAGGAGCATAGCTGGCCTCTATCTTGCTGGCTTAACAAGTAGACTGAAAATCGTCAAATCAGAGGGTAGCTTCATGACAGCATCCAACCCGGAAATCTTTAAGCAAACGTGTACTTTTTTAAATATGCCGTGACCTTTTCTTTGAGAACAAAAAGAATAAAAGAAACAAGAAAGAGTCAAACTTTCAACGATTTCATCATTGTGAGTAGGCATCCGCTAGCGGGACGTCAAATTTTTCTGAGAAACGAGATGTTGAAAACGTCAGCTGTTTTCTCTTTTCTCTTTTCTCCGTTAATTCTTATGTTTGTCAGTGTTCACATTCCAAGTTGACGCAGAAACATATCTGAAAATTTGTAAGGAATATATTTCTTTCCTCCTAACAGAAATTTTCAAATACACTTACATTCAGAAAATTTCAAGCACATACAAGTACATTTCCAACCTCATTGCTTCTGTATTATCGCAGAATTTTACGAGGCCACTTCTTGATTAGGTGATGGAGTACAGATTCTCAAAGCTTGAACTTCAAAACGAATCACTAGCACATCCTGTCCAAGTATGTCTAGGAAAAGGAAGGGACTCACAAGCACAAAACTGTGCTACTGCTTACTGCCAAATGCAGTCAATATATGAGAGAGCTAGACTAGGATGAACTAACACACCTTTAACTGATAAGTTTTGCACTTGTTTACCTCTAAAAGAACAAGCCCCTTCAACCCAAAACCATTCCCATTTCCCTGAATCTCCACTTTCTCTCCAAACTACCATTCCTGACCCAATGTTGCTATACAAACATATAACCCCTTCACCACCAACACATTTAGTACAACCCCAATTTGTCAGCTTCAGACCCAATTCAAGAGGAACTTTTTCTATCAAACACCATATGTTTCCCTCATTTAGTTCCCACACAGAAGCACCAATAAGACCTGTGCCCCCAACAAGTGTCAAGTTCCCATTCCTCCGCACCAAGGTGGCGAATTCAAGCCTGTCTGCCATTGGCACACTCAGTTCTTGCCATCTGTTGGATTCAATCTCCAAGGCCATTATGCAATAGGCCCTAGCTGAAGTGATCCAATATAAGACCCCATTAGAATACACACTCTCGTTAGTTGTCCAAACCGTTAGCCTTACTGCAAATTCAGTTGGCATAGACTCCACGATCTTCCACTTATCATTGCTTGAATCATACATCTCCAATGTTGGTTCGTAAGTGGCACCTCCACTAGGAGCTTCCGACATTCCACCTGCCACATAGACTCTGAATTCTCGGAACGTACATTGTCTTGAGCCCAAAACCACGACGCCAACTGCTGGACTAGTCCTAGCAATGATTGTCATCGGAAGTTGCCTGAATTGTCTAGTGAAAGGATTGCACACACCAAGTTGGAGAACTGTTGGACTTGTTGGTCTAAAAAGCATCAAGCCATCAATCGGTGCAATGGGTCGAATACGAAAAGACAGGAACTTTAGAGGTAATATGTGCCACTTATAAGAAGTTGGATTGAGAACATAGCAAAACTGGTCAGGGTGACGAGTTGGTAAGGCTACAAACCATGGTAGGTGGTGTTTGAGCGAAGATGAAGGGGTTTTGCTCAATGGATATTCATTGGCACAGGCTCGCCAATGGCGACAAGTTGATTTGGCGAGCGCCAATGAGTCCGGGGAGAGAAAGGAGAAGATGTTGGATAGGAGATCAAATGGCATGCTGGTCCACATTTCACCAAAGAACACTGCTGATCTCTGTCTCTCCAAGGTTTTTAATGCAAAGTCTTTGTATAAAGGTTAAGCTGCAGGATCACTATGCAAGTGGGAAGTGATTTGTTGAGGAGTATGTGGCCTAGAGGTGAGTGACCCATGTGACTTTACGATGCATATGATTCTGTGATTCTTCAGTGTCTATCCTTGTACTACCTGTGTGTGTTGCAGTTTATGGAAGGATGCTTCTTGGAGTAATCCAAGAGCCAAAAGAAGAACTGGACAAAACGTACATGCTCTGTACAGCGAAGAAGAACCGGACAAAACCTACGTACATGCATTTTTCGCCATCAGGTCCTTGGGTTCCTGGAAATGATCATTCGTAAGCCCATAATTATGCAATTTGTTGTTTATGTTTCTGCTGTGGAGTCCCTATCTAATGATAAGTTTTAGTTTGGCACGCTACATTGACGTCTTTGATGATAAACATGTAATTGAGTTTTAGTTTGATACGTTATTACAATAATTATGGACACTACAATTGTAAATAATGTGTTCTTTAAGATAATTCCATACCAATATTTAAGATTTTTTGAAAAGCTTAGAACTTGTTTGTCTTTATTTTTAGGCAAAAGGGTCATTTTTTACCTAAAGTGTTTCACCAATAGACAAGTTTGACCCAAACATTTAGCGGTTAACAATTTTAACCTTAACATTTAAAAAAGGTTGCATTATGACCCAACTTTAACGAAAAATTCAAATAGGTCTATTAAGTACCAGATCAGCACTAACCTGACACTTCAAAATTATTATTTTATTTAAGTAAGTAGCCCCCGTTAGCTAAGTTATCGTTGAAGGGGCAAATGGGGCCTACTTTTTAATTAAAATAAAAAATAAATTTTAATAAACGAGTGAGACCCACTTTCATATTATCATTAACCTTAAATGATTAACCTTAGGATTACATGTCTAATAATTGTCTTAACCCTGATCATGTGATTAATTTAAGAAAACAATTATTAAATTAACAAAAAATCAGTTAAGATAATCTTGATAATTAAGTAAACATATTAGATGTGGAAACGGTAGTGTTTTTGTTACCTTCTCATCGTTCTTTATCGCACTGACAGTGAAGTTGGTAGAGGGAAGTACCAATCGCGCAGTGTGGTGATTTGGAATCATCGAGAGAAGTTGTCATTGTTGAGCATCGAAGTTTTTTGAGTTAATTGAGGTATGTTAGGTTTTATTATTGGTGTCTATTAGATATATTTGTGCATGAGAATGCTTCCTTCTCGATGGTGTGTATTAGATGATAGATGTTGTCATTAGTTTAGCGTTGGGTGTGGTCCCGAATGTTTGTTTGTCTGCTTTGTTTCTGGTCCCTATTATGGTCCCGTTGTTATTGTGATTTTTATGTTTTTTTTGTTAGCTTTAATTAGAGTTTTAAACATCACTCTGCATCACATATGTATTTAGTTCCAGACTGTTTAGGTTTGTAAGTTTTGGGTAACCTAGTACCCCAACAAACAAGTCTTTTAAGGAAAATATTTTCCTTGTAAGCTTTTTGCAAATGGAAGAAGGCAATAAGAAGGTATATAAGTTGGTGTCCTGGATGTTCATCAATTGTCCCTCCATTCTTTAATTTCATTTTTTTGGCTCTAACATTGACAATTATGTAATGCATCTTGATTCTTCTTTTACTTAGAGAATCTAGCCTTTGCAATTTGTATTTTTATCAAAGAATACTCAGAATCATATACTGATAAGTCCAATTAAGCATTTGCAAGCAATTGAATATGTTAGTAGAAATTTGATGAATATGTCAGTACAATTTTGATGGATATGTCAGTATGCACCATTGAAGTACAATAGATGTATATGTTTTTGCTTAATTTGCAACTTTACAGATGGTGAAATGTTAGAAATCTGAATTTACTGAAATAGTTTAGGCTGTATAAGTGCTAAAACTCAAATAGTTTAGGCTACTTAATACATACCAAATTAGACTAATCAAGCCAATTTTATTCTTCCAAACTTGAATTGGGATTGTAGTAAATGTTTCAGATAAAGTTTGGTAGGGCTTAATTTGATTAAGAGTGCCACTTAAATGGAGGGACATGATTTGAATGTGGATCCCATTAGTTTTCCACCATACTTTATACAATTACATTGAAAGGGTAAGGAGATTTGACGTTGAAACAAAAATCTATTGCTGAGAATTCTTTTAGGTAAATAATAACTGAACTTGCTCAAAATTTATAATTTGAAATTGCATGAAAAATGCTAAGTAGTTTTTGTCTGTCTATACTACAACTATGTTATTTGCTAGAAATGGACTGCTAATTATTATTGAATTGCTAATTGCTAGGGAGAAAGCTTTTACAATTCGACAGTAGACTCTTTAAGAAGGAAGAAACTTATATGACAATTCCATTTTATTTTCTCATTTTCTAAACATGGCAATAGGTATTTATTAAAAATGAGGACATGCAAACAAGAGTCACCATCCTCTTACAAGTATTGAAATAGTACCTCATACAGTCTTTTAGGGAAAATATTTTCTGGTGGAAATTGAGATTACCATATGTTGTTATAGTTTTGATTGCATTAGTTTTACATTTTATGATAATCAACCCGTTGTTTTTTAATCATTGCATTGTTTTTTTCATTTAAACTTGTGTGTATTTTATAGGTTTTAATGGCTCAATATGAAAATATAAGGCTTTTTCATGGTGGAAATTTTATGGTAGAGCCCGAACTGACATATGTAGGTGGGGATGTTGCTACATTTGACAAAGTTGATGTTGAATATGTTAGTAACAGACAAATAAATGAGATAAGAATGGAGTTAAGGTATGATAAAATTGATAAGGCATATTATAGAGAGCCTGGTGTTAACTTTAAGGACTTATTGAAAGTTATCGACTCAAATGAAAGTTGTATTAGGCTGACAAACCTAATGCAAAAACATGGGATTGTATATGTATATGTAACTCATCATGTAGACACACTTATCCATGTTATTGACTATGGTGATGATAAGAACATAGAGGGGCAGGGTGTAAAAGGGGATGAGAATGTGGAGGGAGAGGTTGCAGAAATGGAAGAGAATTTAGATAGAGAAGGTACACAAATGGAAGAGAATTTAGATGGAGAAGGTGCACAAATGAATGAGAATTCAGAAGGAGAAGGCGCACAAACAAATGTGAATGTAGAGGAATATAGTGGACATTTTGGATCAAACTTTTATTTTGACATTCCACATGACCATCATCTAATTGAAATTGATTCAGAGGATTGGGGTAGTCTTATTAGCATCGATGAATATCCCAGTAGAGAAGAGGTAGGTGAAGCTTTATGTACACCCAATTTGTCTTTTATGGATAATCCTGTAGAGGTTGGACATGAGTGGAGGTTCGGAATGGATTATGGGACTGTAAAAGAAATTAAAGATTATGTTGTCAATTATGCAGTATGTACAGGATGCAATGTTCGTTTGAAAAAGTGTGAGAGTACTCGGATTAGGTATGTTTGTGTGGGTGGATGCCAATGGGTTTTGTATGTTGCATATATTAAGAATGAGCGATGTTGGAGGGTGAAAACATATAATCCTAATCACAGTTGCTTAATTACAAACAAACCTAAATTGGTTTCTGTAAAATTCTTGATGAGACACTTCAATGATAGATTTTTGGAGAAGCCTAGATAACAACGAAGAAAATGGTGGAAGAATGTAGAGAGAAGTTAAATATTTTTGTAAATTCATGCATATGTAAAAGAGCTAAGAAGAGATTAATGAAAGAGAAAACAACAAATTCTATTGCTGAATATGCAAAGTTATAAGGATATCCTGGGTCGACAATTGAGTTATAATTATCAAGAAATGAAGAGAGCTCGTTGCTACAAGTAAGTTATGTTATAAAGTTTATGTTGTACTTCATTATGTCGTGTTATGTAGTATATTAACATTTCTTTATATTCTTGCATTTTGTTGTAGTTCAAACGATTGTATATTTGTTTTAATGCCATGAAACAAGGATGGAAGCATTTGGGACCAATTTTTGGGATTGATGTATGCTTCCTGAATATACAATTTTAAGGGCAATTGTTAAGTGCAGTTGGTATAGATGGTGATGGAGGAATGTTTCCATTGGCTTGGGCAATTGTTGAAGTGGAAAACATAAATTCATCGACTTGGTTCATGAATTTGTTACCATCTGATTTAGAATTAGAAGATAGTCAAGGAATTAAATTATATCTGATATGTAGAAGGTATGTAAACAAATTTGGAATTGAAGGTAATTATGGGAAATATGATTCGATATCTTTTGTATTTATTGTAGGTATTAGTCAGGGTGGTTGAGGATACTTTGCCCAATGCAGATCACCATATGTGTGTAAGACATATATATCACAATTGGTCTATGAATTGGAAGGGAAAGGAGAAAGCAATTTTGGAATTGTGCTTGGTCAACGTATGTTCAAGATTTCGATGAACAACTAAAGAGACTTGACAGGATAAGCTCTGGATGTGCTGTAGCGTTTCTTGAGTATTTGAAAGAGAGGTGGCCCAGATGTTATTAATTCTTTCAAAGTAAATGTCCCATTGTCGACAACAACATGAACGAAAGCTTTAATGGGTGGATTCTACCAGCTAGGGAGAGGGCAGTAAATAGCATGTTGGTGATGAGAAGCATATTGTTAGGATCGGTAGACAACATATATGTAGTTGTCGGGCATAAGACCTATATGGATATCCATGCAAGCATGCAATTAGTACAATCCATCACTCGAGACAAAGGGTTGAGACATTCGTTGATTTGTGCTATGGGAAGGGTCATTTCTTGAGTTTGTATGAACATGTAGTACAACCAATACGAGGTGAAATTTTCTAGCGTTCAAGTGATGCTGAGTTGATACATCCTCCACCTAAAAGGGTTATGCCCGGTAGGCCAAAAATTGCAAGAAGAAAATTGCAAGATGAGCTGAAGAAGATGAAAAATCCAAACAAAATGAGTCAGAAAGGGCAAGTGCATAAATGCCGAAATTGTGGTCTTCAAGGTCATAACTCCAGAAAATGCAACAATAATACATCAAATCAAAACGATGAGGGTTCTTCACAAGTGTGTACACATAACTTCAATCATATGAATACAATTTTATAAATATGCAGTTACTAATTGATATAATTATGTCAATTAGGTTAGAACGGAGGGATCTTCACATGTATACAATTTTCAATTTTATATTACTTATTGTTTGAACTAATTACTGACAACGTGTTTTTCATTATAACTATAGTTAAGTGATGGGAATTTGGTTAATAATAATGTTGGACTGACTCAACCAAGAAATATTGTAAGTTTTTTTTTATCAATTTGTCTAACTTATAATAATTACAAAGTGTGTTTGTAATATTTTTTCTTCCATTTTGTAGGTTAGTACACCTGCAAATGCCCATATAGACTAATTTGGAGATGTTGACCCATATATGTTACATTTTAGCCAAGGGTTTTACTATTTAGAGGATGGCCGAGTATTACTTCACAAGATTTACAAGTTGAAGCAAGTACAAGGAGAACCTCATTAACTTCATCATCACAACCTAATCTTACGCAATGTAGTACAAATGAAGGAAACATTGATTAGTTGTATACATACAATGTATAAGATTTTATATTGTACACATATGAATGTTTGTGTTGTTTAAATGCAATGTAAATATTTTTGTTAATTAATATGATTTCCTACACAACCTCATACTCTCTCTCTCTTACATTGCCTTTTTTCCATATTTGATAACATATGCAAATTATTCATTGTATATTAATTTATATCAATTTTATTATTCATATACAAAATATCTAGTATATGAATTGTGAGTTGTTGTACTACAACTTACTTATTATATATTGGTTATATATAGTAGATTTGTTTATTCAATTGAGTTACACAATTTATTTCCAAATTTTATTATTCATATACAACATATTCATTATGATTTGTTATACAACATTACCATTGTTTATTAGTTATATATTCAAAATCAAAATCAATACAATATCCTTATAATATATTTACAAATAAAAAGTAGTACTACCATAAGTAATCCTATTACAATCACAATGTTCATTAATATACACTTAATTTGTTTTTTCCTCTCTTTTCTCAATAAATGTATGTCCTTCAAAAGATTCATTTGTTCTTCAAACTCCTTTGTTGTGCTTATTTTAACCTCTTCCTTTGACATTGATAAATCAACTCCTTAAATTTTGAATCACTTCAACGTCTCTCTCACTAAATTCTTTATTGTACCATTTGAAAAACTTGCATCTCCCAACTTATAACATTCAATTCAATTTTCATAAACAACATACTTTAAACAAAGTTTAACATTCAAATTCATTAATCTAATAACAATAAATTCTCACCGGATAATTGCGGCATCTACAAAACCTTCAGCCAGGATTACGATCACTCTATGAAGTCCTCAATAGAGCCTTTAGCTCATAATAGCAAACTACATTGCCGAACTTTGATTCATTGATGATAATGATTCCATCTGCATACTTAAAAGATGATAATAAGATAATATATGATTCAGTTAAAATTCAATCTTTGGCCTTAAATGTATATCAAAATAACTTAGGAAGATGAAGATGGGGTTGATATGTTAAAATCATATATCAGGACGTTGAATTCATGAGGACAAAGACAAGATAAGAGAGGAGGTGAAGATGATTGCAACACACAAAGAAGCAAAAAATTTGCAGTTTTTGAACCACAATAACTAAAAGACCTACTTTATTTGCATGGTGCAGTGTGTGAATCACTAAGACTCTAATCTATTATTTCTTAACAACAATTTGAGTCCATCCACCAAGATCAGGTGTAAAGCATTGAAAGAGAGCATTTGTAAGGTTAATATTGAACATTATGACCACTTGATTGAGAAAGTAAAATACAACCTGCATGCTTAGACAAATAAGCACGTTATTTTATTCCTGCATATAAGAAATCAATTGTCTTTTGCTTCAAAGGTGTCAAGAAAAGGATAAAGAAAGCAAAATGAGGAAGCATATAACCAATTTGATTAGTTAAGTACATTAGTGAAACTGCAAAGAACCACACATCAATCTATTGTTTAGCTGAATTGTCCCTATGCTTTTAATCACAAGTTATTGTAATGGAAGATATAAATTTGTTTACTATTAGCCAATTCCAGCAAAGTAGCCCCAGCAGAAATATACACTTAACCATGCATTTTAATAACTCCTAAGAAATTCTATATTCATTAGTAAGGATTGGAATGTCTTTACAAGAAAATTCTCAAAACTTTACAAAAAGTACTTTCGAAATTAACATATATCATAACTTTATATTGTAAGTGATAGACTGCAAATCAGTTGATGAAACTATTGCTTCAACTTTACTTCTGTCAGTCTAAAATAATGAAACTGTTAATTAAACTTGGTTATCCATGACATTGCCTTAAGTTATCATGTCAAATATAATCCCAAAAGATTGCCACTTCAACATCTCATATGACTCTCCTATCATCTCACTAAAACGTCATATGGTTGAAACCCTTAAATGAATCTCTAAAAAAGCAACTCCTTTATCCATTCCAATCCTTCCTGTGATTTTAGAAGCGCGAAAGCAAAATATCAATCAACAAATTTATTCTACCATAGATTCCACTTACAATTGAAAACCAGAGAATTACATGATGCCTCTCTCTATTATCATCACATAATAGCAAAGCTAGTTCATTGCCAGAGACCATAAAACAAAATGAACATTATCTTACAACAAGCATCTGAAAGCAAAATCAGTACACCATTATATACATTTTTACAATAGGCTACATAACAACACAGAACATACTTATTATAAGCAAAATTGATAGCTAAGAGTGGCTAAATACCCATGAACAAAGCAACTGCTAGTTCAAGTATGATGATAGTTACCCACGCACAAAATGAAATCTCATCCTAATTTTTCAATAGTAACGCAACACTTATTTTCTCAAAATTAGTAATTCAATCACATTGCATGGCTACCAAGTTTTTCCACCTTCTCTATACGATGCGGAAATAGTCATATCAAAATAAGGTAAATTAGAAAACTGTTGTGTTATTTTCCTACCAATGAAAAGCTAGCTTATGGTCAGATGTAACATCCCCTCACCAATTGGAGTGGTTTAGGATTATTGAAAGTGTCTGTGACATATTAATGCATTCATATATGCACATGAATAATACATAGTGAATTTTTGCACATGACATGATTGTACATGCATGCATGACATTTTTTCAGTTTTTAATTGTGAATAATTGAGTTATATAGAAAAAGTGTTTAAAGTGATTTAGAATTGAAATTGGAGAGGTTTATTAGGATTTTCCTAATTTTAGAGAATTATAGAAATTTTTCGGGAATTTTCTGGAATTGTTTCCGGACCCGAAAAAT
>JANIIA010000005.1:6324092-6341861 GCA_027478495.1 Erythroxylum alaternifolium | reverse complement strand
TCTCATAATATTGAATATACATAATGGTTTATTTAACAAGTATTTAATAAATATCAAATTAAATAAAAGATTTAATATATTTTTCCAAACTTTTTCTTATTATAAAGAATAGAAGCACATAAAATTATTAATATAAATTAAAACCAATTTATTATTTAATTTTAAATAGTTAATCCATCACTAAATTTATTTAAAATTTAATTTTTAATATATTTAAATATATTCAAATAAAATCATATAATTATTTATAAATAAATTTAAATGTGATTTGAGTTTTAAAATATAAATTCACCTTATGATAAATCTGACATAAGTCTTTTTATCGTATTAATTCATCTAATTTATCTTAATTTAGTCTTTTTTAAGGTATTATTTACAATTTTTAAATATAAAAATTCAATATTCTAAATAAATAAAATTATTGGATTTTTTAAACATTTCTTTTAATTCATGAACAGAATCCAAGTTGGAAACAGCTAAGCCAAGTGGGAAACATTAGTGGCTCCAATTTTTTCTTAACTTTCATTGATGATTTTAGCAGATGTACATGGACATTTCTAGTTAAATATAAATCTTAAGTTCCTTCTATTCTTTAGTCTTTCTTTTAAATGACCCAAACCTAATTCAATCTCAAAGTACAAGCTGTTCGAAGTGATATTAGTTTAGAGTTTTTAAATCAAGATTGTTTCTTACTTTTCACAAATAATGGAATCATTCATTAACAAACTTGTGTCCATACCCCTTAACAGAATGGGGTGGTAAAAAAAAAGCATAAACACTTGTTACAGATAGCAAGAGCTTTGATGTTTCAATCCCATTTGCTAAGTAAATTTTGGGGAGAATCTATACTTACTGCCACTTATCTAATCAATCGTATGCCATCTATTATACTTTCTTGGAAAACCCCATATAAAATTGTTTTTCATAAACTACCATCTTATGATCATCTTAGAAGTTTTGGTTGCCTTTGTTTTGTTTCAAACACCAACACTCTAAGAAGAAAATTTGAGACAAAGGCATATAAATGTGTTTTTAATGGTTATAGTCCTAGACAAAAAGCATATAAACTTTATGATCTCCAAAACCATAAAGTTCTTGTCTCTAGAGATGATCATTTTCATGAATAGATTTTTCCTTACCATTAATTACATGGCACTTCAAACTCTACTCCTTTACCCATCTGTTTTAATATCTCTAATGTTGATAATCCTATTCCTTATGATTATTCCACTAATTCTCCACCACATGAGCCTTCTTTGCCTCCTTCAGCTACACTTCCTCTAGAAAATTAATCAAAAGTTATGATACCAGCTCAGTTATGTTTATGGAAAAGTGATAGAGCTCAAAATCCACCCGCATGGTTTCATCTACTGTTCATTCTATTCCTTCTTCCATTACCGGCAACAACCTTACACCACAAACATTTCCTTATCATCAATTAACCAATCTTTCTATATCATGCCTTTCTTTTTTAGCTGCAATTTATAATATTCAAGAGCCATTTTCTTTTAATCAAGCTAGACTAAAACAAGAATGGATAAATGCCACGAATGTGAAGTTAGAGGCATTTTAGGACAACAAAACATGGGAGTTAACAGAGTTGCCACTAGGTAAAAAGGCCATCGGTTCACAGTGTGTATATTAGATCAAACTCAAACTCAATGGCATAGTTGAAAAATACAAAGCTAGGCTGGTAGTTGAGGGTTTTAATCAAATTGAAGGAGTATATTTTATTGACAGTTTCTCCTTAGTTGTAAAGGTTGTCATTGTTTGATTGTTCTTAGCGATTATAGCAGCTCATTCATGGCCACTTCATCAACTAGATATCAATAATGTTTTTCTTCATGGATATTTAGATGAAGAAATGTACATGGCTCCTCCTGACGAGTATGCTAAAGCTTAGAAACATCAAGTTTGTAAATTTCTTCAATACTTATATGGTCTCAAACATGCATCACGGTAATGGAATCAGATCTTACAACCAAACTGCAGTCTATTGGATTCATTCAATCTACAAATGATCATTATTTGTTTATCAAGAAAAATGATTCTTATTTTCTCAGCTTAATTATCTATAATAACGATGTTCTTCTCACAGGTTCTTCCGAATTGGAGATAACAAAAGTAAAACAATTTTTGGATCATCAATTTACCATCAAGGATTTTGGTTAGGCCAAATATTTTTTAGGCTTGGACATAGCCAGATCTACTGAATGAATTTATGTCAAACAATATAAATATGCTTTGGACATTCTCGATGACGTCGATTTACTGGGTTCTAAGTCTGCAACCACACCATTACCAAATGGGTATAAGTTTAGTGCTAATAGTGGTGACTTATTAACTGATCTCGAGTGCTACAGATGGTTGGTAGGCAGATTATTGTATTTGCAATTTTCTCATTCAGATCTCTCCTATGTAGCTTAATAAATTAGTCAATTTGTTCAAGCTCCATGATCTTCTCATTAGAATGCAATAATACACGTCTTACATTATATTAAAGACACTTCTTCAAAAGGATTGTTTTTCTCTTCTCATAACTCTTTCGAAGTTGAAGCTTTTTGTGATGTTGATTGAGCCTCCTGTCTTGATAAACGTTGTTCTCTTATTGACTTTTGCATTTTCTTGATGGTTATCCGATTTCCTGGAAAACTAAGAAGTAAACTATTGTGTCTTCGTCCTTGACAAAAGCAGAATATTGAAGCATCGGTGCTACTTTTTATGAGTTGCAATAGGTTTTTTATCTATTGCAAGATTTCTAGATTTTGGTCCCATTACCAATCTCTTTATGGTGTGATAATCAAGCTGCCATTCATATCACTTCAAATCCTACTTTTCATAAATGCACTAAGCATCTGGAAATTGATTGTCATCTTGTTCGTGACAAGTACAAATAGGGGTTGATTTTTCCATGCCATCTTCCTTCCAAATTTGAAGTTGTCGATTTCTTTACTAAGTATTTAGCTGCTCCTTTGTTTCAGTAGTTTATCCCCAAGTTGGACTTGTGTGATATACATCTAAGTCCAACTTAATAGGGGGGATGAACAATGTATATAACCAATGATGAGTTGCAGTTAATGATATGAGAAAATATTTAGATGCTCTCTGATATCGATTTGTTCAGTAACCTTGAGTTTAGGATGGTGGAGTATGACAGTGGAGAACAACGATAGAGGACAATGATAGAGGAACTGAGGACAACAAAGACCTGCATGCGCTTGTGTAGCGCTGGAGATGGGATGTGCGACTGTTAACTATAGAGGACAATGACAAAATTAATCTATGTAGGCTTGGGTAATGGGATGTGTAAATACTGACATTGGAGGACAAAGATAAATTGCACAACCTGTATGTCTATGCTCTGCTATGGGCTCTACTGTTGTGAGTTTATGTGGATTGCAAAGGTTGAGGCAGTGCTAATGACAGGAGTTTAGTAGAACATACCTAAAAGCAGTTGTAAGCAATAAATGGGTAGAGTAAGGAGATGTAACATTAGGGTTAGGGAGAGTCCAATCCAGATGTAGAAAGACAGAGAGTCAAAGAAAACAGAAGCGATGTTATTATGTTAGGTTAAAATTATGGGACCGAGAGCCTGAGAAAACAGATGTGACGTTATTACGTTAGGTTAAAATTATGGGTCTTCGTCTTATTTTACAAATTTGAGGTTTTTTTTGAATAAATTGGTTCTCCAATTTTTTGGAATTAATGAATCAAACTGATATTTTGACCATTACCGATTGGTAACTAGAACTAGTACAAAATAATGAATTTTAGTACCATTTTTTAGTTAATAAGTAGATATCAACTGGTACTAGGTGGTACGATATGAAAATAAAAACATTATGTATATCTAAACTATTGCCTAAGCCCAAATACTCATCTAGTGATCATGGACACTAGTGAAGAAGAAGATAAAGAATTGTGAAATCTGCACAACTATGATGACAACGTTAAGATAGGGAAAGAATCTCAAATGTCCCCTAAAAAATGAATATATCTTCAAATGATAAGAAGGACTAAAATATTATTAAGTGTTTTTGGATTTCTAGTTGTATCTAGTGTTAAAATTACGTTTGATGTTTGATGTATGTAATAATGTCATTTGTAAATATGATTTAAAAAATTATATGTATTATTTAATGATATAATAAGAGATATCATCCTAAATGAGACATCTACCTAGACTTTTCACTCGTCCTCATTTGTAAATAAAGGTTTAAGGTTACCTTATATTTAAAGTAAGAAAAGAGAAAAATCATGATCTCTAATATTCTAAAACTCTTCTTTTCTCTCATATTTTCCAAATGTTAAATTTAATGAAGAGTATGTTATATTTTTGCCAATAACTATAAGTAAATCCTAAACATTAAAAATTAAAATTCTTTTAACTATAAATTTATGTTTGTCTACATACTATAGAAAAATTAGAATTAATTAATGGTTTTGCTGGTTCATAGAAAATTTTGATATAATAAAGTATGAATAAGTATGGCATGTTATTTAGTCATTTTATTCTTCTCTAATCTATGTACATCCATTTATGATACATAATATTTAAACTAACTTTCCCAGTTCCTACAAATAATTAATAACAATTTTGGCATGAAAATATTACATTTTTCACTTTATCTTTTTGACATTTTTATCCAATGCTTTAACATTACCTTCTTTTATGGCATTGTTATAAATATAATAATTTGACATTTTGGATTTAATTTAATAGGTATTCAAGTTAGGCCTTAAATATAAGAATTGGGAAAACTAGCATTCTTTAATTTTAGTCAAGTTAGACCTTAAATATAGGAATTGGGAAAACCTATAAACTAATAGTAACAGGCAAACACTAAATTTGACTTACATTAAGAACAAAAAGAAGAAAGATTATACTACTTGATGTTTTCTTATGCTAAATTATTTTTGTAATATATGTATTATAAAATGACTTATTACTACTTACTCAATTACTCAATTGGTTATAACAACCATTGTTCAGAGGGCAAAGATAAACAAGGATTAACTGTTGCCTAGATTTTAGTTATGCTATCCAAGACACAAGTCCTTCTACCTTTTGTGAGCATCAAATCTCAAGGCCTTCCTTTCAGAAATCTAAACTGACCAATCTTTCATTGTATAACTTAGACCTCAAATAAGATCTACAATCCAAGTCTTTCTGATACACAGGATCTTTGTAAAGAGGCAAATGTAGAGCATACTTGTCTTTCTGGATAACTAAAACTACATTATTCAAGAATTAAGCTTTCATAAGAGATAAAAATAAAAAAAAGCCATAAGATAGAAAACACATTTCATATCATAAATGCAACCCTTGTTCAAAAGGACAAGATAAACAAAAATTGAATGTAACTTATATTCCAGTTATGCTAGCTGAGACACAAGCTTTCTTCTCTTTACATATATCAACTCTTAAGGCCTGACTTTTAGGAATCTAACTTGACCAATCCTTCCGTGTATAACTAAGACCTCAAATAGGATCTACAATTCAAAACTTTATGATGCATAGGATCCTCATAAAGAGGAAAGTGTAAAGCATACTTATTTTTATGTATGATTGAAACTACATTATTTAAGAATCAAGCTTTTAGGAGAGAGAGAAAACTTAAAAGAAAACTATAAGATAGAAACATACTTCATATTATTGATGGCGTGAATAAGGCATGAATAATGAGTTATTATAAAAGGAAGAGAAGCCTTGCTTTTATAGAACAAATAAGGGAGAACAAGACAAGCAACTTTTAAATGACAACCATACATAGTACAATAATGTAAATTAAAATATAAAATTGCATAGTGAAAGTAAATATTATTGGGAAACGTTTGGTCCCAATCTTATTCCTTATTGATAAGAAGGAATATCTCAACAAGGCAGTACAGATAAGCATCGGGGTCTACTGTGATCATCACACACAGACATGTCATTATCAAAATTTTCCATGTCTTTAATAAAATGATATTTCTTCATCTGTCCAAACTAATGGCATGGTTTTTGAGTGTCTTGGAAATAGTTTAGAAGTTTGGCTCTTCTTTGGGCTTATAATCAGTGGAGCTTTCTCCAACTTTATAAATCCTCTAGGGTTCATATCTGGGTGGATATGGTAGCTCTCCTTCTATGATGCTAAAACCCATGTGAGCAAACTATTCAATGGAAGACCAATATCTAAAAGTTGGTAAAATGGGCTTTGGTAGGGCAAAATCTTCAGGATATATTCTTAGAGATATGCAAGAAGTAGGCTTACTTAATTTTGGATGATGATTAAAGTGATCTAAAAAGTGATAAAGATCACACATCAAGTCTTTTTTGTTTTTAGGTTATTTAATGGAGTTTCTCCGTATTTGAAAATGATTAACGGTGTAAGCATAACCTTCTTCAGTGATGCTATAAAGATGGTGGACAATATAGATAGAATCAACTTTGTGTTCAGCTAGAGGAATACTCCATAATTGGTATCTATTGAGTATCAAACCTAATTGGATATGCTACTTTTCCAAAGGTTTGAACCATTCTAAGAATGTGCACAATAGAAAAATGGCATTGGCGGATCGCCAAATGTTGGTAAACATGTAATGGAGATAAAGCAATAGGACAAGTATATATGGTAGATAAAACCAAGAGATGCCACATATTAGGTTTAATAAAAGACTTATAGATATAGTGCAAAGGCTGATATATTGTTAAGATGTCGAAGTGGTGTGGATGAGGGGGAATGCTCAAGGTGATAAGAACAAAATGAAGGTAATAAAAAAGACTTTTGTGTAGAAGGAAAACAATTTCATTGAGAGTTTGAGGAGGGTTTCAGGTAATTAGAGGAAAAGATTTCTTGATTCTATATAAAGCAACAAATACTTAATTGGGAGGATGAAGAGAGGAATTAGGTTTTTCAAGAAAGTAAAGAGAAGTTAGATTGGCTTTTTAGGTCTTGAGAGAAAATCAACAAGCACATTGTGATGACCTTTGATATGATGGATTGTGAATTTATAACAAGAGGACCAATCTTTCCAACGAAGTAATTGGTTGTTAGGAAATATTCTTGTTGGGCTTAAGCACCTTTGGAAAGGACTTGCTATCCATTTCCACGAAAAAATGATATAAGATGCGGTGGAACTTAAACTTTTCAATGCCTTATTTCACTGCCAAGATCTCTTTGTAGATTATATGGTAATGATTTTTTTATTCCTTGAACTAGCCACTAATATGGCCACAATAATGGAGTTTTTTCATAGCAACGTTTTCATTAAAGATGGCACTCTAATAGTGATCACAAGTAACTATCTGAAGGATGTTTTGTCCTTTGTTAGGAATCTTTAAACTAGGTGGATGTTAACTCACTTTCTTTAAATGCTGGACAGCCTTGGTTTGATCCTTACACTATAATGGTGGACAGCCTTGGTTTGATCCATACACTATTTAGATAAGGAACATATATAATTAACCACGTGAGAAAATCTTTGTTGTAATTAATAATTCTAAGAAATTGCTAAATTTGCTTTGTGGTGAGTCATTAGGAAAATGTAATAACTCATTGGCTATGTATAGGTCAGACTGATAGAATCTATCTTGAAAATTCATTACCGAAAATTCTATTTAGGTTATTCCAATGTGAATTTTCTTAGATGAAAGTATAATCCCATATTGCTTTGTGAGATCCAAAAAAGATTGGATTAGTACTTTATGATCGTTATGAGTTTTGGAGTATAATAGAATATCATCAATGTAAATAAAGGAACTAACAAGAATTGGCTCATAGATCTTTTCATAGGCCTTTGAAATACTGATAGAGAAACTTTAAGTCCAAATGGTATGATAGTATATTGATATTGGGCATTAGGGATGAAAAAAGTTATTTTACACCTTTCTTGTGGGTCTAACCTCTTTTTTCATTTTTTTACTCATTTTTTTCATATAAATTCAACAAGGACTAGGATTTTTAGGCTTTTATATGAACAAATGAGTAGCAAAAAAATGAAAGCTAGGCCAGAGAGTGAACAACATGCAAGTAACCAAGTGAAACCTAAAAGAAAGTGACAGACCAGATAGGCGAGCGAGCAACAGGCTAGAGAGTGAACGATAAGTGAGAGTCGCGAGGTGAATGAGAGTAAGTGTCAAGCATGGCGAGAACAGGAACGTGTCATGTTACTGTAAATTAATTATTTAGTAATTAATCTACAGTAACCCACAACTTCATCCTCCTTCCTAGCCTTCTTTTCTACTCCCTACCTTTCATCTACCACTACTAAAACACTCTTACTTTCATCTTCAACCTTACTAGATCTGCTTAACCAGTTTGCTTTATTTATGTTTTTAAAAGTCCACCCAAACGACACAAAAAAGATAACATTAGTGGTAAAAATGTCTCCTTCAGATCTCCCATCTTCCTCAATTTCCCCTTTGACCATTGAGGATTTCCCTCCACTACCATCCTCTCTTACTCCTCCACTAAACCTTCCCCTACCTTAGATGTCATCCCCTTCCTCACAAAAAATCAAGAAACCTACATAGAGTTGATTTGTTGAAGATTTGGATACTTTTGGATGTTTACACTTTGGAGTTGGAATTTTTGACGAACTAGTGTCTCCATCTGAGATAGTGTTGCAATAGGGAGTTGTGAAGTGGAAGGCTTCATTGGTAGGCTACTTCTTAGATAAGAGGATGGCCTATTCGATGGTGCAGTGGTGGGTTAAAGAAAACTAAAAAAAATGGGACTCCAAGTTATTTTGATAACTAAAGATGAGTTATTCATCTTTCAACTTAATGCTGAGGCAATGGAGAGCAAAGTGGCTAACATGGAACCTTGGCATATACAAAGTAAACCTATATTCATAAGGAAGTGGGTAATTGGTTTTAAGCTTGATAGAGCTGAAATTAGAACTATCCCGATATGGGTTAACTTGCATAAAGTGCCCTTTGAATATTGGTCATCGGAGGGGCTGAGTTACTTGGCTAGTTACCTTGGTGTTCCTCTAACTATAGATGAGAATACTGCACACATTACAAGGTTTGGGTATGCTAAAGTATGTAGTGAAGTTGAACATGGAAAAATCTTACCCGAGAGCACTCCAGTCATGAAATACAGCAGTGATGGTAAGCTTGTTGAGGATAAGGTCTTACTATCTTACCCTTAGAGACCTTATATGAAAGAAAAAACCAAGGTTTGGGTTCCCAAACAAATCCACAAGGAAGGAGAGAGCATAAAAATAGAAACTTCAACCCCAAAGACTTTAGAAAGTACCTAATAAGTTGATGAACTTCAGGAAAATAATGTGACTACCTAAAAATAATTTTCTAAATGAAATAAATGAGTACAAGCAATGGCTAGTCCACAGGATAATCAATAGATTCTAGGATAGGGGAAGAAATTCATGCAAACATTCAGATACAGTGCCATTAGGAAACTCAAAAATAGCTGAAGAAGCTACTATAGACACCCATACTCAACTACACACTCTACTGGTCATTATAGGTGCAAACTCGTAACTGCATGCAAGTGAGGAAGGTGAGATTGATGTGAACTCTCAGCAATCTATAGAGATGATAATCACTGAAGCAAAATAGGTGAATAATGATGAAATAAATCTATAAAGTGCAACCCAAACAGTAAGTATTAGTGGTGATGGAGATGGAAATAAGAAAGCTTAAACAGTGGAAAAAAAGGTGGATCTAATAAACATAAATCCAAAAGGAAAACCAATATTAAGCATTTCAAATGATTTGCTCCATATGGACTGTAAGGGGATTGAATTTCCACAATAAATAATTATCTTTAAAGGATTGCTTATTTTCCAAATCGAGTTTTGTTGGTTTAGTGGAAACCAAAATAAAAGAGAATGTATTTTAAAGAGGGTTAAATTTTCTCCCTTCTGAATGGTAGGCTCTTAACAATCATTTCAAACATCCAAATGGCAGGACTTGGTGGCACTTGTTCCAACGCACTTGATTTTAACAAATTGGTTTTGTACTGACTAGCTGCTACACTGTAAGCTCACTATTAAAGCTGACTTGTGTTCAGTTTCAATTATGAATATATATACAGCAAATTGGGAATTTCAAATGGAAAAATTATGGAGATACTTGCAAGCTCGAAAGAGTGACCTCTGAGGAGATAAGAGGAGTATTGTTTTCATTCTAACCTGCCAAGGCCCAAGACCAAATGGCTTTAATACAAGGTTCTTCCAAGAGAATTAGAATGTCTTATAAACTCAAGCTGTAAAGGATGTTTAAGAGTTCTTCAAAAATGGTAAACTGCTTACTGAAATGATTAAGACTAATTTAGTCTTGGTTCCCAAAGTCACTAATCCTAAATGCTTAAATTAATATAGGCCTATTCCATGTTGTAATCTGATATATAAGATTATTATGAAAATACTTGCCGATAGGTTAAAAGTTACTTTACCTGGCTTAATCAATCCAAGTCAGGGTGCTTATGCCTTAAGAAGAAGCATAGGTGATAACATCCTGTTAGCTTAAGAACTGTTCAAAAATTGCAATACTAAGGAGTGTATCAGGAGTTGTGCACTCAAAATTAATTTCACCAAAGCTTATAATACTATTGAATAGAGATTCCTTATCTACTCTATGCAGGTTTTTAGATATCCATATAAGTTCATTTAGTGGATTCATTCATATATAACATCTGTTTCTTACTTGGTATTGATGAATGGAGAACCTTCTTAACTTTATAAAGTTGCTAGAGGAATTAGACAAGGTGATCCTCTCTCTCCCCATCTTTTTTCCATTGCTATAGAGGTATTGCAAAGTATTACACAAATATGTGTAGAGGAGAATTCTAAATTCAAATTCCATTATAACATTGGTGGTCTTGGGATTACTCAAATCTCATTTGCATATGATTTACTTATGCTATGTGATAGTGATCCTAGTTCTATATGAACAATTTTGAAAGCTTTGCAGATGTTTCACGATGTCTCTGGGCTCAAATTTAATCTAAGTAAGAGTACAACATATCTTTCTAAGCAGAATAGTTGAAATTTGATGACTATAATAGTAGATGTTCGACTCTTGAGTACACCAGCTACCTCTCACTTATTTAGGTGTCTCAATTTCTACAAAGAAGTTTAAGGAAGCTGAATGCAGACCTCTCATTGAAAAATTCAGCATAAGACTCTCTTAATGGAATAACATAATCTTACCATATGGAGGCAGAGTACAGTTGGCCATCTCCATTTTTAATAATTTGCATATCTAATGGTTATCACATCTAGGTATTCCCAAAGGAGTACTGAAGAAAATTGATAGAAGTATTAGAGACTTCATCTGGAATGGACAGATTTCTAGTGGGATAAAACTATGCAAAGTTAAATGGAGTGTCTTATGTCGTCCTAAGCAATATGAAGGGTTAGGAATCAACTCAACTAGTAGAATGAGCAAAATTTTGCTGACAAAGAGACTACGGAGGTTATGTTGGGAAAAAGAAAGCGTTTGGGTAAGATGGGTTCAAATTTTTCATATCAAACAGAAAATAATTTGATCTTTCTCTCAAGTTGCTTTACAATCTTACACTTTTCAACAAATCTTATATATCATATCCTTCATGTATCCTCATATCAAACATCAAGTTGGCAATGGGAAGAACACAACTTTTTAGTTTGATAATTGGCATGCCTTAGGGCCTTTATGTAACACTAACCTCTTTACAAACTTAAGAGGATCTATCCTTGGATATACTAAAGTTTAAACTCTAATCTGGAATAAAGAGTGGCATTGGTCATTTTATATGTGTAAACGAGTCAGTTCTATTGATGAGTAATGGCTTTCATATCTTCCAAGTGCATAAGAAGATAAGATCATATAGGAACTACACAAGTCTCACAAATTCACGACTCAATCACACAAAGAAGTGTTCCTAGGACATATAGCTAGGTTTCCATTTTACGAATTGATATGGGAATCAAGTATTACTCCAACTCATTTTTCATCTTATAGTTAACTGCTATACAGAAATTGGGAATTAGAGATAGAATTAAGTTCCAAATTTCAGACACTAATTGCCCCCTATGCTGTGGAGAAATTGAAACCTTAGATCATATTTTCTTCAAATGTTCTTAAACCAAACTACTATGGAGTGTTTTTCTCAATATCTTTGGGTTAGAAGATACTTGATCGTAGGTTTACGTGTGCTAAGTTTCACTATTTTAACCTCGATAATACCACAAGCACACGGGTCATTCGTGTAGTACCTAAAGTATTGATCCCACGAGGAGGGTTAATCTAGTCCTAAAATCTAAGGTCAAAGTAAATCGCAACAATCTAAAACAAACAATAAATGCAGAAAATTAATCAATCAACAATCAATTATGAGAATTAAATTTCGAAAATAATAACAAAATAGCAAATCACACAACCAAATTAAGAATTAACCTAGGAACTACCAATTGAGAGAAAAAGAGTTTTAATATGAAATTAATGAAAATATAATTAATTATGCAATTACTGAATTATTGGGTCTAGACGGTCCTAGGGTGGATTACTCTCTCTCAAGTTATAATCATTAAACCCTAATTAATAATCCCTAACTTAAATTATAGAATTGTGATCTCTCGACTCACAATTGACCCAAAACTTAAATTAGTTCTAAAATTGTCTAATAACCTATTGGAAACCTACACTCGATCTCTCGTTACATGATTTCACTGGTTTGATTCAATTCTTGTCTATCAAATTACCTAACTCTCGTTAGCCCAATTTGATGATATTCACTCGACTCACCCTCTCAGTTTATTACCAAATTATTAAGAACAGCTATTGAATCACAAATAACTCAAATAAAAATGTAATAAATTAGATTTCATTAAAATCAAAGACAAAATCCCAAAGGTAAGTTTAAACAATAATCAATATTCGATATAACCTATTATGAACAACTATCTCAATTTCATGCATCAATAAAACTGAAATAAATTGGAAAATATGCTCAGAACGGATCAATGGAGGCAGCGATGGTAGGAAACCACCTGTTCTGGGAAGTACTTCATGTCAAGCTTCATCTCTGTGTCTATTTTCCTTCGTCTCTTTCCTCAAATCACATAATAGCTCTCTAGGGTTTCTGAATTTTAGCTAATATGAAAGCTCTACAAAAGATCTTTCTTTTATCTTGTAATGATCTATTTATATCTTGGAAGCCTTAGGGTTAATTCGGGGTCCAAGCGGTACGAAAAATCTTGCAAAATTTGAGTTTCTGTATCAGCCCGACATAGGCCACGATCATGGCCAACGCCTAACCCTTTCTGTCATAATTGTGGCCCAAAGTGCACAATCGTGGCCAGTTCCTATCAACTTGCCTCTTTCTGTCACGACGATGACCTGTTGTGCTATGATCGTGGCCTGTGTTTTTAGCCCGAAACTCTTTGAAACTTCTCCGTTCTTTGTCGTTTACCTTGAAACACTAACAAACACATCAAGGTACCTCAAAAATATAGCATTTAAGTTCAAAGACTCATACTAACCCATAAAAACACTTAAACACATAAACTAACACAATTAAAACCTAAATATGCATGAAACACTCAAATTAACGCTAAATACTTAACAAATTAAACCTTAAAATACAATGGAAATCACAACTATCAATAGTCATCTTAGTTGGATGAATACTTTGACTAGGGTTAGCAATTTGAGATGGACTAACAGAGAAGATCACAGGTTATTCAAAACTGGATTTGCTAAATTGGTACACTACATTTGGAGGATGAGAAATACCAAAATTTTCAGTAAAGCTAAGGAATTCAAAGAATATAGATGAATCATTTATTTCTCAAATTAAGGATGACCACCATAATCAATGTTAATCATCTACTTTTATTAAATGCTATTAGCTTTCAATTGGACATTTAGAATACAATGTTGTCAGATATATCCAATTTACACTTTCTTCATTAGTTTTGAGCTCCATTTTCATAAATGTAATCTCATACATTCTTTAGTTTCCACCTTTTGAATGAATTTTTTCTTACATTCCACAAAAAAAAAAGATAGCACATTCCTCTTGTGTTAACTATAAATCATGAGGATTCATTTTATGATGGGGTTGAAGAGGAATGGGAACTGTGCATCACTCTCGGAGTAGTGCTCCAAAAGTTGATCTCTTAATATTTAATACTGAGGAGGTACCTGAGTAACTTTGAACATGTTGCACATATCAGTATAAGCACTAAAATTGACTCAGCATTTGATACCATTAAGGAGAATTTGTAACAAAAATGCCTTGCAATATATAACCATACCAATCAAGATATCTAAGCCAGGGAGATGACTACCAAAAACTTTTTTCCACATAACACAATTAAAGAAAAACATTATCCTTATTTTTCTTCTTATGGTAAGCCCAATTTTAAATGAATTTCCATCAACAACTGTAAAATATTCATCATGGTTTATCTATGCTTCTAGAGGTAAGATGTTAAACTTTATAACACTTTTGCATGATCGAGTATCCATATATCTAATAGCCTTAATTGGTTTATCATATTTGTCTTAGAGTAACAATTGGATATGGATATAAGGATGAAGAGTAGTGATAGGTTTTTAAGTCTATCTTGAGATGTACGGTGGCCATGATTATTGTAGGGTCTTATTTAGCAATATTAATTTGGACTTGGACTTATAATTTTTTAGATAAGGTGGGATCATCCAATCTGACGTTAAAATCCTAAGCAATTGTAAGGATGACACTTATATTATTAAGAGTGGTTAATAAGGTAAAAATCAAAGCATTTGGTACGTTGTATAGGCAGTGTCAAGAAGGGATATTTGGGCAATAGTTATAATCCCTTTTTTTGATAAAGAGTGAGAACAAGTCTGATAGCACCAACATGGAGATGAGCAAAGAGAGATAAATTCTTTGGGGATTTCTAATTTTACATATTGCTCAATTAATTGAGATCTAAGTGTTAATTTATTCACTCCTTTTTATTATACACCCACATTAATAATTCTTCATTCCTTCAGACTCTGTAACTGTTCCTAAGTAAATTTTCATAAAAAGTCAAGCGTACTACAAGTCTGGTAGCTTTATTAAGGAAACACAACTTTTTAAAAATGTTTTTGAACATAGACTTAGTCTTTTTACGTAAAGGCAAACATTAGTCATGAATGTCGATCCAATTACTGAACTAAGTCATGTTTTTATTAAACCGCTTGGTTGAAATATCATTATAACTTTTTGACCCGAAGGCACACATTTGTGATGCATTTTAATCTGGTTACTTAGCTATATCATGTTTTCAACTGGTTATTAGCTCTATTCATAACCCAAAAGGCCAGCAGAATAGTGATTTGTTTACAAAAAATGCCCTTTTTTATTTATTACCTGCATTATTGTTTATGCTACTCATTTCCATGAAAAATAATAGTTAAGCTACTTAAGTTAAAAAGGCCTCAAATTATGGATGAATGCGACAACCTATAAGGTGCTAAATTTACACTAAATCCTAATTAAGCTGTATATTTATCCAAAGACTCCTAATTCACTAATTCTGTGAGCTAATGATTATTTACAACCTAATAGACTGTGTTTAAAATTAAATAAATTTTACTTCATCTAAGCCATTGACACATTCATATAGTTCACAAAATTAAACCTAATAACTATCATACAATATGCAAAATTCACATTTAAAAGAAAAACATATAACCCTTCCCCACATTTGAACAACTCATTGTCTTCAATATATAAAGGGAACACACAAGCATATAAAAGACAAGAAAAAATAGAAAAATAACTAAAAATAAATTAAAATAACATAAAATTAGAACTGAAGGCTAATTTAAAAAGGAAAAATAAATAGGTTAGACACAAATCCTATGGAGATTGAGTTGGTGATGGTGTCGGAGCGGCAATTGAATGCCCTGAGCCTCAAAATATTGGTGGATCAGACGGATATCCTAGCTCTAGCGGCGTTGTGTCCGAGCCATCTCCTTCACCATTCTAGTGTTTTTTGCGACTGTGTTGTTAGTTTCAGATATTGCATCCAAAACCTCCTTCTAGCCTTGTTTTTCTTCCTCTTCCTCAGACTCTTTTCTAGTAGAGTCCTCCTCTGTTAGCCGAGGTAGTGCTGAGCTTGAACTTGGCTGATTTGCCCTGATTCGAACGTATTTCTTCTAGATTTCAACCCACTATAAGTGATGATGGTTTAAGAATTTTGGGAGATGAACAGTTAATCCCCTCCGTCCCACGCCAAAATATTTTGCAATGGCAAACACTATATACCCCATTCCTAGATTGATGCTTCTCTTGTGCGGAATCACAACAATGGCATTCAACATATGTGTGGATGTGTAGACTAGAATACTGTGCTCTATGCACCACAACATAAAATGGTCCTTTGTGGAACACTTGTTGGTTTCGGTTTTATCAAAAACTAGCTGACACATAAATTTGTGCAGCAACAAGTGTTCATAGGACCTTATAATGTTGTTATGAGCATTCTTGGCATGAAAATGCTCAATTCCAATAAGCTCATTCTAGTATTGAAATGGGGGAAAATCTTCATGAGTATCGATGATGAAGGATTCGAGGAATCCACACATCTCACACATGATTTCTACATTTAGTTCATAGGCTCATCCTTCTAACCTAAACCACAATTCTTTTAGATTCTTAAGGTCATAAGTCAAGGAAGTTAAAATTTCTAGTCTAAGCTCCTAATAAATAGGAAATTTAAATCGTATGAATTCGGCCCACCGGATTCTCTTAGCTAGGTTTTTTACTTGCTCACACAACTCTAGCCTATCAAGTGTGTCAAAATCAAAGTACTTAGGGACTACAATTTGTCTAGCATGAAGGGACCGAAAATGACTACCTTCCTCTTTTGTGTAGATTGGGAAGGGCACACCAAAGTTTGCTTCTCGGTTCCTTCTCCCACATCCCTCAACTTGTTGTCGTCCATACGGCTCCCGTCGAGCTAATTGTTTAATGTGTGGTATGATTGGGTAGAATTTGGAAGTTGAAATTTTTTTGAGAGAAGTGAGAGCTTTTGTATGCTTGAAGTCTAAATAGATAACTTGAAAATGAAAGTGAATGTAAAAATGAAGTTAGAACTGATTATGTAGGTGGTTAAAAGGGTAAAATGGTAAATTTTTCATTAAAAAATGCATGCTCCCCTTTGTTCTGCATAGTCGCAGGCCACGATCGTGACCTGTGGCTTTTCCCCCTTCTTGATTTTTCTTTCCTTGTTCTTTTTCCAATCTTTCCCATTTCACTTCTCTTTTCGTGCTTGATATATCATCCACATATTCTGAAACCCTATTTCTTCTTAATTTTATTCAAAACAAAAAATGAAATAATCCTAACTACCAAATTCAAACATTCGAAAAAAAATAATCAAAGAACTAATTTTCCATGGGTTGCCTCCCATGTAGTGCTTCTTTTAATGTCAGTAGCTCGATGCTCCTTTAAGCTCATGGTGGTCAGGATGAATGGTGCAATGGTAACATAGTCATTAATCGCAGAGTTTGCACTTGAGCTACCATGCTACAGGTCCCACCTTCCTTACAATTCTCCTTTCCTCGACTTCTTCTTCACGAGCGCTTCTTCCTGAAAGCATTTCCTAGATCCTCGATATCTTCCCATTCTCCTTGGGGTTCGGGTTCCTTGATATTCGCTGGAGGTGAAAGAGAACCATACTCTCTTCTCACCACTTTAAAGGTCAATTTCTCCTTTCCTATTCACAGAGTTAATTCTCCCCGCTGACATCAATGATTGAAAATGCAATGGTTAAGAATGGAAGTCCAAGAATTAT
>JANIIA010000005.1:6300650-6323992 GCA_027478495.1 Erythroxylum alaternifolium | reverse complement strand
AGTCATTTTTCATGTGCAAAAATCACTGTTCACGTGTATACGTATATTATATAATGCATGAGCATGAGATGTGTTTTTCCTAATTTCTCCGATTGATCTCACGTGTACCAGTTTCTATGGTTCAACCCTTTGTATGAAAATGGGATGTTACATTGGTGATATACATTTGACAAATAATCTTACCTTAACCAAAGCTTTACATGTACCTAGTTTTCATTTTAACTTGTTATCTATTAACTAGTTAACAACCACAACACATGTCAAATTCATCTTTTATCCCTTTTGTTGTCTTCTATAGGACCTAAGACTGATGATATATTAGCTGTTGGGAAAACAATAGGCAAACTATACCTATTTGATCATTCATCTTTTGATTAGCGTATCATAGAGTCTTACGTGGAAAAAACAAGTGTTTTTCCTTGTTCTTTTGCCAATCAAGTTTCTATAGTGGATGGGATAATATGGCACAATAGACTTGGGCATCCTTCAACCATTGTAACCACTCACATTTGTTCCATAAATAAAATTCATTTTGATTACCTAACTACTTGTGATATTTGTCCTGTGTCAAAAATGCAATGACATTCTTTTCCAAATAGTGATATACATACAATAAGATGTTTTGAACTCATTCATATGGATTTATGGGATCCTTATCATCCTCAAAATATTAGTGGCTCCAATTTTTTCTTAACCGTTGTTGATGATTTTAGTAGATGTACATGGACATTTCTACTCAAATATAAATCTCAAGTGCCTTCCATTCTTTATCCTTTTTTCCAAATGACCCACCAATTCAATCTCAAAGTATAAACTGTCCGAAGTGATAATGGTTCAAAGTTTTTGAATCAACATTGTTTCTTGCTTCTCACCAATCATGGAATCATTCACCAACGATCTTGTGTCCATACGCCTCAATAGAATGGGGTGGTAGAAAGAAAGCATAAACACTTGTTACAGATAGCAAAAACTTTGGTGTTTCAATCCCGTTTCCCAAGTAAGTTTTGGGGAGAATCTATACTTACTGCCACTTATGTAATCAATCGTATGCCATCTATTAGACTTTTTTGGAAAACCTCATATGAAATTCTTTTTCATAAACCACAATCTTATGGTCTCCTTAGAAGTTTTGGTTGCCTTTGTTTTACTGCAAACACCAACCGGCTTCATGCAGGCGATTTGCAGCCTGCAATTCGAACTGAGGACTGGTTTTTGGAGTTAGCTTACCCTCGCAGGATCGCGACCCTTTGTTTATTTTCCCAGAATGTATCCTAATTTTTGGCCTAATTCTTCTTCTGATGATCGACGCAACCTTGTCAAAAGAAAATTTGATACAAGGGCATATAAATGTGTTTTTATTGGTTATAGTCCTGGACAGAAAGCATACAAACTTTATGATCTCCAAAACCATAAAGTTCTTGTCTCTAGAGCTGTTCGTTTTCATGAACTCAATTATACGAAACTTTAGACTCTACCCTTTTACCCAATTGTTTTGATTTCTCTGATGCTAATATTCCTAATCCTTGTGATCATTCCACTGTTCTCTTACCACATAACCCTTCTTTGCCTCCTTCGACTACATATCCCTTAGAAAATGAGTTAACTATTATGATACCATGTAACTGCCTGGACCACCCGCTTATAGATATTGTCCGTTTTGGGCCTTGGGTGAAATGTTAGATTCTCATATCGATTGAAGAGGGGAACAAAGTAGGCCTTATAAAACTATGTAAACCTCTCTCTCATAGACGCGTTTTCCCAAGGGTGGGAAGGGCAAAACCGTGAGGACTTAACTGGGTCAAGGCCCAAAGTGGATAATATTAGTGAATAGGTAGTTCAGGCAGTTACAAATGGTATCAGAGCCAGTACCCAAATCGGTATGTCAGCAAGGACATTGAGCCTCCAAAGGGGGTAGATCTAAGCCTATGTGCCAGCAAAGACATTGGGCCTCCAAGGGGGTGGATCCAGGCCTATAGGCCAGCAGGATGCTGGGTCTCTAAGGAGGGTGGAATGTTAGATTCCTATATCGATTGGAGAGGAAAACGAAGTACGCCTTATAAAGTTATGGAAAACTCTCTCTTATAGACGCATTTTTCCAAGGGTGAGAAGAGCAAAAACGTGAGGGCTTGGCTAGGTCAAGGCCCAAAGAGGACTATATCTGTAAGCGGGTGGTCCGGACAGTTACATACCAGCATAGTCACGTTTACGAAAAAGTGATAGAGCTTAAAAACCACCTACATGGTTGAATTATTTTGTTTCATCTACTGTTCATTTTATTCCTTCTTCCATTACCGGCAATAACTTTACACCACAAACATTTCCTTATCATCACTCACCCAATCTTTCTACATCATACCTTTCATTTTTAGCTGCAATGTCGAATATTTAAGATCCATTTTCTTTTAATCAAGCTAGACTAAAACGGGAATGGATAGATGCCATGAGTGTGGAGTTGCAGGCACTTGAGGACAACAAAACATGGGAGTTAACAAAGTTGCCACCAGGTAAAAAAGCCATCGGTTTAAAGTGGGTATATAAGATTAAACTCAAACCCGATGGCGTAGTTGACAGATATAAAGCTATGCTGGTAGCTAATGGTTTTAATTAGGTTGAAGAAGTAGATTTTATTGACAGTTTCTTGCAAATGTTGTCATTGTTTGATTGTTCTTGGCGATTGTAGCAACTTATTTATGGCCACTTCATCAACTAGATGTCAATAATGCTTTTCTTCATGGATATCTAGATGAAGAAGTGTACATGACTCCTCCTAACGGATATACTAAAGCTCAGAAACATCAAGTTTGTAAATTGCTCCAATCCTTATATGATCTCAAACAAGCATCACGACAATGGAATCATGAGCTTGTGACCAAACTGCGGTCTATTCGATTCATTCAATCTACAAATGATCATTGTTGTTTAATCAAGAAAATGGATTCTTATTTCCTCAGCTTACTTATCTATGTTGATGATGTTCTTCTCACAAGTTCTTCTGAATTGGAGATAACAAAAGTAAAACAATATTTGCATCATTAGTTTACCGTCAAGGATTTTGGTTCTGCCAAATATTTTTTAGGCTTAGAGATAACCAGATCTATCGAAGAAATTTCTGTCAATCAACGAAAATATGCTTTGGACATTCTCGATGACATCGGTCTACTGGGTTCTAAGTCTGTAGTCATACCATTACCAAAGGAGTATAAGTTTAGTTTTAACCTGAGTGCTATAGATGGTTGGTGGGCAGATTGTTGTATTTGTAATGTTCTCGTCTGGATCTCTCCTATGCAGTTCAACAACTTAGTCAGTTTGTTTGAGCTCCATGATCTTCTCATTGGAATGCAGTAGTACATGTCTTACATTATATTAAAGGCACTCCTTCAAAGGAGTTATTTTTCTCTTCTTGCAACTCTTTCGAAATTGAAGCTCTTGTGATGCTAATTGAGCCTCTTATCTTGATATATGCCACTCTCTTACTAGCTTCTGCATTTTTTCTTGGTGATTCCCCGATTTTCTGGAAAACTAAGAAGCAAACTACTGTGTCTCGATCCTCGGCAGAAGCGGAATATCGAAGCATGGTTGCTACTCTTTGTGAGTTGCAATGGGTTCTTTATCTGCTGCAAGATTTCCAAATTTTGGTCCCATTACTAATCTCTTTGTGGTATGATAATTAAGCTGTCATTCATATCACTTCAAATCCTTTTTTTCATGAACGCACTAAGTATAAAAAAATTGATTGTCATCTTGTTGTGACAAGTACAAACAGGAGTTGATTTTTCCACGTCATTTTCCTTCCAGATTTCAAGTTATCGATTTGTTTACTAAGTCTTTAATTGCTCCTCTGTTTCAGCAATTTATTTCCAAATTGGATTTGTGTGATATACATATCAGCCCAACTTGAGCGGAGGATGAACAATAGTTGTAAATTCTCACGGGTGTGACTTAACATGTCACACCCGTGAGGCATTTTCTCCACTTTCTTATTTATTTTTCATGCGAAAGATTCAGTGGCGTAGTAGTTATTCTATTAGACGATTAGTGAATTGAATTTTGTATATAACCGGTGATAAGTCACTGTCAATGAAGAGAGAAAATACTGAGATTCTTTCTAATATCGATTTACTCAGATACAACTTAAGCTACCCTTAATCAGAGGACTATGAGGACACCAGTAAGTCAATTTATTGGAAATATCCTCTATACTAGTTATGAGTAAAACTGAGTACTCTTAAATCTTTCCAGATCCGACGAACCAGCTCCAATGTTATACTAAAAAATAAAAATTAAATACTAAAAAAAGAGACGCAAAATCAAATATCCTGGAAAGTTTTTATTCACAAAATTTATTATATTTTTAACGCTGAGATTTTCCTTATAACAAAATCATTCGCTTGGTGACCCGTTTCAAGAATAAACAATTTGTAACTGTTGTTTCTTTCTTTTCTTTTTTTTTTGTCTGTTTTGTCGTGGGGCCGTAAAGATTTTCCATTTTCGCTTGAACTTTCCTTGACAATGGCTTCTTCAAAGAGATGGGCTAGCAGTATATCTTTTGTTGCTTCTTTGTTACATTTCTTTATCATTATCCTCCAAGTCCCTCTCTTCAGGTAATATATAGTAACTTCTTTCCTAATTATTTACACACTTGCAATTTCACAGGATCCACGAATATTTTGTTTTCTTCTTTACAATTTTGAGTTATGATCTTAAAGTTCCTTGCTTTTTAATCATATCATTGAAAAGGAAATTTCCCATTTCTTTTGTTTTTCTTGTTTTAAGAATTTCCCATTTCTGGTCATGCAATTTATATCATCTCGCCGTTGTCAATCAACCAAGATTTACCCTTTTCGAACAAAAATCAACCATAAAGTTTACATATCCTTCCTGTTTAATGAAGTTTGTTGAGGAGGAGAAGGAAAAAAAAAGAAGATCTGATAAGAAATGTAATGATGGGAAGTAATGGGATCTTTATCTGTTGGATGTTCTGAATTTAAGTTATATTGCAGGTAGGACTAATAAGTTTGATCGTTAACTCACGAGTTTAATCTTGATCCTGTTTCAAGAGGAGTTACTGAGGATATGAACTGGGCTTAAAAGTAGAGCTTAGGCTCTTATATAGAATACCCTTCCTGTGGGGGGGTGATGAAGTCTTCCGTTCTTGGCTTTTAACCATTGTTCCTTTTATTTCTTGATAGGGTACCGTGTAGAATTGGAACCTGTACATCCCCATTACAGCTAACAACCTCCCAGTTGATTGCAACAGAAGTCTTTCCTGCAATTTCTATCAAGCTTCTTCTCTATCCTGGTGCTCTTGCACGAGCTTTCATCAAGAAATCAGCTTTACCAAGTTACAGTGAATTCTTGAAACAGTACAGCTTCAACATATTGAAGAAAGCCCCTTCAACCAGTGACGTCAATCACCTTGAGGTATCAAGATCAGTCCATTTATAAGGAAATTGTTGCATCTCATAGCTGTGTGTTAATGCATGGACAATTGCTATAACTATCAGTTCCATTTTTAACTTAATTCCCTATGATCTGATAAACTGGTAGGGCCTAAGTTGGAAAGTTGCATGTTTCACAATGAAATTGGGTGGAAACAGGAAAGCAAAAGAATGTAACTGGACAACCGTATATCCGATACCTTTTTTGAACAGTGAAACTTCAATGAATATACATTTTAATCATGAAATAGAATATAGTTTTGACTCTCAATGCGTGCTTAATTTTTCTCTTGCATTCAATTAATTACTGATGACCTGTCTCCCACCAGATTCTTGCAGGAAGCTACTTATCTGTAGCAGGAGCAATATTAGGCCTTATAAGACCTGGAAGAATGAGCCTTTTTGGAGCACTTCTGATTTTTTGGGGCTTTATAAGAGAAGCCATTCTTAGAAAATCGGCTTTCCATCCTGTGAAAGCCATTCATTTCCCAGCAATGCTTATGACCACACTATCTGCTTTCTTATCAATAAGACAGGATGTGAAAAAACTAGTCCGTATCTGCAAAACTCATGGCATCACAAAATCTCTACAATCGAAAGAGAAATACAAGTGATTGGTTATGTTAGATATATCGTAGTTTTTAATAGAATGTTAACATGGTAGATTAGGTAGAGTTTATCCATGAACCTGTAGAAATCTAAAATGACCATAAGAATCTTTTCTTCTGATGGAGATGTTCTCAGAACCAATGATTGCTAAAGAACCCAGAATGATCAGAAACTGGGTTTACTGTGCTAAAGGTTTTTTAGTATCCTCAGTTTTGCATGTTGTTATATAGTTTGTTTACAGGCTTTCATTCCATCATTAGCCTGTAAGATTTGTTTATTTCCTTTCTATTTTCAGCATGAATCCGATCTATTACGAGCAACTCTGATTCACAACAAACTAACCAGTTTGGCAACAGCAATGCAGAACTGAGTAGACTTGGGGAAGCACTGAAGAAATCGTTATCAGAAATGTCGTACCCAATGATATTCTGCCATTGCTTTTGTTGCGCACTATTACAATAGGACTTTGCTATTATATACTTACTATATAGAACAAGAACAGAACTAAGCTTTAGCTGCAGAATGTCACTCGCCTTAGAAATGATATAGGTCAGGTAGGCCTCGATTCAATACAGAATTGGACCTCTTTGTCTACAATTGTGAACATTAAATGGAGTACATATTTGTTACCAAAGGTCCTTTCTCCTTCAGATTCTTTTTTTTTTCAATAAGTCCACCCACATTATGCCTTCATGACCTTTTTTTTCCTGTCATTGTCAACGACTTCCAAGATCTCCACTAGAACTTGGGTCATTGCTCTGAACAGTTCATCTAAAGTTTGGTCCTGTAATCACACTTCAGTTGGCTCTAGTCCACTATCTTTGTTCTTGGCCACTCGATTGCCCACCAAGCTTAGTCCAAAAAGGCGCCCTTTCTGCTGATAGGCCACTACATCTTCTCACTCACAACAGTTTTGGCAATCAACATGATATCCACTTGGCGTACACTTTAGCAGAAATCTCACCTCAGTTATCCTTCATTCTTCGAGCTTGAGCTCCTATGCTTCTGCCCGCAAGTCGAAATGAGCTTCATCTGCAGTTCATGTCCAGTGACACTACTTGATCATTTTCGGTGTTCAGGTATTGACAAATTTGGTATGCTCTATTTCTGAAAAAAAAAATCTAAGATCCACCTTTCATAGACGTTGGACAGAGTTCTTGCAGATATGCAAGGATCAAGAATATGTCTTAATTCCTTAGATGAAAGTAAGAAAGGAATTCAAGGAAGATTGATTCAGAAAGGGCATGGAAGATCATCAAGAAGAGAGCAGATACGATTATGTTGTTAGTTTATGCGACATTATTATCTTAATTAATAAAAGAATTCTTCATCTTTATGTATTATGTTAATTACATTTGATGTTTTAATACAAAAGGTAAAATCTTTGAAATAATTGCTGCATATTTAAAATTATGATGAGATCATAATAATAAAATTTAATTTGAATGTCAAACTGTTTTTAGTTTTAATGTCATCAAAACGCAAAATTAATACACATTACGTTTCTGTCTTATAAAAAATTAATTGATATGATACATTAAAGTACGAAGATACTTAAACTAACATTTGGCTATTTATAGAGAAAAAATTTACTGAACTGACTCGATTATGAAGATCTCAAATAGAATATTACTTATGTATTTATGGATTTGATTGTTATGATGGTTGAATAATTGTTCTTTATATTTGAGATTATCAAAGTATTTCATGTGAGAATTATTGTATTCCGATGCTATTTATGACCTTTCTCATTTAGGATAACTTTAATTTGTAGTACTTGGATATAGTATAAACCATATAAAGAAAATTGAGCAGCTCAATAAATAATTCGTCGCTATAAAGTAATTAGAGAGAATGTTCTATTGTTCTTGATTAGTAGTGGTTTAAAGAACAAACATGATTGGATTCAAAAAAGTAGACACTATATCTATACTTTGTCTAATTTAAACATTAGATGAGAAAAGAATTAAATTATACATCATAGCCATGCATGAACATATTAAGTCAAACAACTTTGACATTTATGATATTTGAATCATCATGACATATTGTTAGACCTCAATCTTAATCTATGATTATAAATTGTTTAATTGAAGAGTTAAAGAAAAATTTAAAGGATTTTTAATTTATGTAATTCTATTTGTGAATTATATTTCTAATGTATAGTAATTGTCAATATATTAGGAACCTAACGAGTCACACATAAAGAACAGTTTAAAAGAAAAATCAATTTTAATTAAGATGAAATTAGTTGTAAAGTTTAAGAAACTTTAAGGATCAAATTTGACACATTTGATTGTATTAAATTATAATTAGATTTTTGACTTTAATTATAATTAAAATATTTAATTTTAATAAAAATTAAACACACTAATACTTAGTTGAGTGTTTTTTTACTGGTATGTTAGAGGTCGAGTACGTGAACATTTCATGGTTGACACATCTAAAAGTTATAAAAAGATTTTAGTAGGAATTTCGAATCATGTATAATTTTTTATTTTATAATTTGTGTTTTTTAAATTATTTAATTATTGTGATCCAATCAAAACTAAAAAAGTTTATTTTTTCGCTGGACCAGGATTCAACCAAATTTGGTTTTCTAACGTTTGTGTCATCATACGTTTATACTTGCAGCATACTAAGGAGCACAGAAAGTTCTGGGAACAGGAAATCCTTACATATGGATAATGGCTCACATTTCACAAACTTTCGACTTTATACAACCTTTAAACATGGATTACATTTTTGTTTCCTACAAACATTTCTAAAAGTTTCATTCTTGAAGTTGGCTCTTAGCTAGTAGTGAATGTGCAAGGCATGTAAGATTATGCATCAATTGAATTTGGCAAAACAGGTCCATTAATTTCATATCTCTATTATGTATAAAGGATTTAGCTTTTTTGTAATAGAGGTGATTGCACCAGACCATTCACAAGCACACATAATTGTCCTATCAGCTCAGCTGTTTTGTTAGTATCAATGAAACTAAAACTTTTGATTATTTCAATGAACTTAAGATAGTTTTTGTCGTGCCAAATTGTTGATCAACCAATAATGGAGGGACAGCAATGTTGGATCTTTGTAAAGTTGGGTGACATGATAATTCTTCCAAGAAACGATAGCTGTTATTCCGCTAATCTGACTTTGAGGAAAATTTCGTATGTAAATGATCAAAAAATCGACTAAGCTAAAGGATTGGGTCGCCCTTCTTTAGTGACAAGGTAATAGATATGAATAGCCATTGACTCTAAGAAAGTGAAGTCTTGGTGTAATTATATATTCACAACAGTACATTCCATTATACTGATATAAGTATCTATCAGATCTACAGTTTGATAAGAAATGATGCACCAATAATTTTTCGGAGTACTATAACAAGACAGCCGGGTCAGTATTTGACTATTTTCTCTTATAAAAGGCAATTACAGATTGAAATCTTTGGATGCATTGTAAGAATAGAATAGTCATATTAAATTGATTGATTTCTTGCAGCTACACCTCCAGATAAGATAGGCATCAACCACCGAATTGACACAACCAATCAGTTTCCAAGTTTCAAAGTTGCAATTCAGACAAGGAACCTAACAGACAGAAACGTGTTCCATTTTCATTGTTTTCGGTATCTGCTTTCAGTAATTTGCTTTTTCTGACTAGTTGTAGTTATATACCATGAACATGAAAGATGATGCAGCGTGACCTGTGAGGTAAATTGCCGGGGTAAAGATTGTGAGATTCCTTTTCCATTTGTCAGGTTGATGTGTCATCATTGCGTGATTGATTGTCTAGAAACAAAAAGAAAATATATCCTGAAAGCTTAGGTTTTTATGTTTCTACTTGATGCTCCTATCACCATCACTTGGCATTTCGTGCGAACTTGATGGCCTATTGATCTTCAAGTTGAGTTCTTTTTGTTTATTTCTTGAGTACCAGGAAGATTAGAGTTTCTGGGTTTTCATAGTTGGATTTTGTTTAAAAATCTGGGGGTAGTTTGTGATTGAAATTGAGATCGGTTTTGGGGTAGAAGATGTTTGATGGGAGCTTCGCTATGTATTTTCACTCACTGAATTATCCATCTTATACATGTAATCAGGCAAATACACAGAAAATAGCATATAAAGTAAGATGGAATCCAATTCTTGCCATTCCACCATCATCAACCCTCTTTCACACTGATAAGAATGGAAGATATTCAGAATCCGAGGAGGTTTCTGGTCCATTACTCAGTCAAGCAAATACAGTTGGAATCATAGGAGGAGTATCTGCTAAATCAACTCTCAGTTTCATGGAAAAACTACTCCAGTGGAGTTCTAAAGATGGGCAAGATTGTCTTCCTTTTATTATATGCTCTGATCCAGTCTTGAGTAAGGAACTTTCAGAGCATGAGAGAACTGAGTTTCCATATTCCATCAGGCAAATTGAACGATCCAGGTTGGATCATACTCGGATAGTGGAGAATTTACGGAGTAAAAGATGTTATCTTGAGAAATCAGGAGCTCGCTGCATAGTCATTCCTTGTGACATTTCACATTCCTGGTATGATGAGATTTCTACAGGTTGCTCCGTTACTTTCCTCCATATAAGTGAGTGTGTTGCAAGAGAGCTTAAAGAAGCTAAGCTTAAGCCTCTAGAGGCTGGGAGTCCTCCGCGAATTGGTGTGCTTGGAACTGATGCAACATTGGCTGCAGGTTTCTATCAGGAAAAGTTGCAGAACGAGGTTAGTTTCTTCTCTGCAACTATTTTCAAATTTTCATTGCATTCTTGCTACTTTAGAAGCTAGCCAGTAATTGCAATGCTTTACTATTTTGGTGTAAGCAGGGACTGGAAGTTGTGTTGCCAGATAAAGCAACCATCGAACACACTGTACTTCCAGCAATTGCAGCATTAAACAGAAAGGACATGGAAGGTGCAAGAAATCTGCTGAGGATAGCACTCCAGGTTCTTCTTGTTAGAGCAGTAAGTACTGTCATACTTGCTTCTGATGAAATGAGAAACCTGCTGCCTAAGGACGATCCTCTCGTCAAAAAATGCATTGATCCAATGGATGCATTGGTGCGTTCAACCATCAGATGGGCGCAAACTGTTGAACAAGCTACTTGATTAATTTTCAGAATGTTGTTACTACTCTCTTTGCTAGCCATTGGCTTGTTACAAATTGTCAACATTAGTTCTCATCTCTATTCCTACCCTCCATGTAGGAACTGAGCCGAAAATTTTTTATTAGTCTAAACCTGAACTTAAGCCTAATCAAACTTCGATAAGCAAGGCTAATTGAACTTAAACAGGCCAGCCTAAACCTGAATTTATTCGTCTTAAGCATATCTTAAAAGGTAAAACTCGTTTGTTCAACCAAGCTCGATATTTTTTAACCTGATCCACACGAACCTATCTTGAACATGCCCAAATCAACCAGTTCAAATTGCAAATTTCTAATTTTTTTAAAAAAATCACAACATGAAACTAAGAAGAAAGAGACAAGATGATTACGAGTGACTATATATACGCTAATGTTGTGAGTTGAGCATTCTTTTTGGACGAGCTAAAGATAGCCCTTTGGACGAACCCGAGCTTGATACATTAACTTCGAACCAGACCTGATTCAAACTCAAGTATTTCTATGATCCCTACATGTATGCTCAATATCGTCATCATTCATTGGCAGATATATTTATTAGGTCATGTCTGATCAAATTGGACGAAAGCGCTCATGGAGTACCAAAAAGTAAATAAAGGGCTAATCTTTAGCTCGTCTAAAATGCTCTAAATATATTTGAATGCAATAATGTTTCTGTGGCCTGCTCAGGAATTTAAGAGGAAAACAAATTTTCTGGCATATACATATCGTCTGATGACTTCTTGTCCTCCTATGCACCAAAATACCTAAAATGGCTATGATCGACTTTGGAATCAAGCGTCAGCTCAAAATTACTATTAACCAAACTTGCAAAAATTTTTGTTCTGTGCATACAGATCTCAATCAAACAATATGCTAAATTCTGATGATCTTTGTAGAAGGGTTGGCTTTTTAACCTGAGATACATAGTTACCGTATTCAGTGTTACCAATCCAAACCATCTACTGAAGCTTCTTTATCCCAGGGAACGATGGGAGGACCGCAATAAGAGCATCTCCATACCCGACTGGTTCTGTGGAGTTAAAAGCACTATATGAGTAAAGAGTTAAAAACAACAGAAGAAGGGAAAGTGATTTTACCTCCATCAAGCACTATATGAGTAAAGAGTTAAAAACAACAGAAGAAGGGAAAGTGAATTTACCTCCATCCTCCCGCAATATTTTGATGACTTCTCCACCTACGTCGGACTGAATCAAAAAGACGGGAGAATAAGGACTTGCAAGGTAAGCAAATAGTTCAACGTGCACATCAGGATGGATAATAAGCCCGTGCCATGTCATGCAGCTCAAATTCCACATCACAAAAGTTTTATAGGATATATCAAATACAATGAGGAAGAGGAGTACTACTTCGAAGAGAATCTCAAACATCACATAGTCAACTTTAGCAAACAAATATAGATGAAACAAACCTCAATTGGTAGTTCACCTCCCAGCTGTTCAATGTAGCAAACAACTTGACCCTCCTTTACTATTTGCTTCTGTTAAGCAGAAGAAAGTTATCATCATAATTTGACAGAATTATCATGATGGAAGTATTATGGAAAAGGGTGTGACCTAAGCACAACGGATAAAGCAGAACAGATGAGCTGAAAACCATGTCATCCACTAATCATTCATGACGTAATTTGCAATAATAATGCAATCTTTCTAATCTCTCTTACACAGAAATTAGCAACAAGGAAAAAACTAAGAGGTAAATTTTAGAAGAAAAAACCGATATAAGAAAGAAGTCCTGTAAGTTTGGATTACAGAAAAAATCTGCATCACAGCAAAAGAACACATTTTACTTGAACTGATTTCCTCTTAAACAGCAATGAAGTCAAGATTAAACCAGATATTGTTCATAAATATCAACAAATACACGAGACTTAGGAAAATCCACAACTTCAATAAATGCTTAGCTTAGATCTGACCCCCGGTCTGATGTGCTTTCTATGTACAAAGAAACAAAAAGTGTGCTTTCTGTTCTTGGAAAAGTAATTAAAAAGAAGCAAAAACATTAATTAGTCTAATTAGGAAGCAAAAAATAAGCAATTTGAGTATATCACGACACAAAAATATTCATGTGCCCGTGCCCCTTTCTTTCTTTTCAACAAATGAAGGCCTGCTTTGAATAGAGAATTTGCTTATCCAAAATGCTATAGGAGAAAGGACGAAATAAAACTTTTAGTCATGCTTGTCATCCCTATAGAATTGCTTTCCCAGTGTAACGCCACACATAGAAAGCATCTCTAATTCCCTGAGGTCTGTAAGACTAATTATTAAAACAGAATTCTTAGCCAATGTTACCTCTTTGCATGCAGGGGGAGCGCGCTTTCCTTTTATGGTACGAGATCTCCTGAAAAACCCCACCTGCAGTATTGATATTTTTAGAGTGATACACAATGCATAAAAGATGTTTAACTAGGTTACTTACCCTCGGAGACTGCAGTATCATTAAGCCTTCATCTGCAGCTCTATCCAGAAGTGACTGGATTCCTAATGCAGAAGGTTCTCGTTTGGTGATAGCCAGAGATGTTGAAGCTGACCCGTTTGAATCAAATGCTTTTTTAACACTTGTACTGACAGCATCAGAAGAAGTGGTAGAAACAGAAGCAGGAGCTGGCGATTGTGGGGGAGGTGGTAAAGGTGTACTCTTTTCCTTCAATTCCCTCATAACATAGAGCCGAAAACCACCAAGCTACTCAACATGGATCAAGATGAAGACAGAAGTGTAAATAAAAGAAATATAGATGCAGAAAAGAGTGAGTTTCCAATTTAAAGGATGAGAAAGTAAATAGTCCAATAATCTGAATCCAGATTCTAATCAATTGACAAAGACGGATGCAACTAGTTAAGATTGCTTACTTTCAGTTCAAATTCTGCAATTGAAGTAGCATCACAAACTTGTGCCACTAGAGATTCAACCTGCAGATATAAGATGTAACTGGCATACTCATTCCAATCCAATTTGAAGCATAAACTTTAATATTTCAATCCATTATCAAAGACAGATTGCTGCAGTCAAATGCATACTCCTAAGGGCATAAAAAAGAAAAATGATATGTAGGGGATTCAGGAACCCCGACATGAAAAGACAATTGATCAAGTACTTTCAAAATAATGTTAATGGAGATGGGGAAAATGTCCTGGAACAGTTGAAGCAAAAAAAGAATAAAGCAACAGCTGAATCCATATAATTACTTAGAAACAACCTTGATAATCAACATTTTAGACATGCAGAGACACACAGGGGAACCATCCATGCCTTCGTCATAACTGAAGAGGTTAACATTGTTGAACACTTCATCTAAAATGCAACATAAAGCAGCATAGATCATTCAAGGGACTATCACCAAAAGAGCCAACCTTTGGCTCCTTGAAGAAGGAACTTTAGATATGACAATAGTCAACATATACGGGTAAGCATCCAAAATCCAATGCCAAACAACAGCATAGAACAGGATATGCAAACCTAATATAGTATGAGACATACATCTCAAGAAAGAACAGGCACAAAACATGTTAGTGAAATGTATGAGCATTTATAGGCAGATCAGTAGCAACTGAATTTTGAAATTATGTGTTCAATAAAAATCATCTAGATGTAAAATAAGAAAAAAATGCATCAAAGTCACATTCAAAAATATAATGGAGAGATACCTCGGATGAATTTGGAATAAGTTGGCTAACCAAACTAGATGATTTGGAATCTTCGGGGCATTCCACTCTGTTCGAGGCTGCAAATTAAAGCACATGGAACAACAGCAATACAGTATAAGAAACACAACACGTCAACCAATTAAAACTCCATTTGAACCTTTTGAATTAGTATTAGAGATCAAACTATTGCCTTATTTAACTGACACCAATAGACAGTTTATAAGATCGTAGTGGAAAAGCCTGTAATAGATTATGAACTGCAATCTCAAATATGATGTCTGAGTTCGTCCCAAATTTTACTGACCTTGATCAATAAAAGTAACTAATCTTATTTAAAAACTTCAAATAAATCATTGTAACAAGCAGTTTGAAGAAGTTAAAGTTTCCAGGAATAAACTAACTGTAGAATGAAAAATTACAAAGAATACACATTGGTGGCTGGAGGTGCAACCATGAGTGAATCTGGATTCATCACAAATTGCAATTTGAGAAATGAAAGGTGCATTGTAGTGTGTATGGTCCTAATCAGAAATTCATATCCAAGAAGCAAATATGTGGGAACCTTAACATCAATAAAGATATTTTATCCTTAAATCTGTTTTTTACAATAAAATTAATGTATCATACAATTGACTATAGATGACAGTAATGAGTAACTAATATATCGACAGAAGAACTTACACTCTGTCTCTGAAGGTGAACCACGACACACGGTGTAGGCTTTCTTCTTGTCATGTGAAATGGCCAAACCTGCATATTGCAGTTGTTTCCTCCCCATTGATGTTCTTGAGCCACTACGTTGATGTAGAGCATTGACATTCACTCGCCCAAATTCCAACTTTGTCAGTTTAAGATGAGAAGTTCCTAAGTTACCTGTAAAGACCAAGCCAGTAGAAAAGAAAAGTCTATAGTTTACTTTCAGGAAAAGATAAGGTAAAAGGTCAATACAAAGCACCTTGATTGTAGGAGGGCATTAGTTTAATTAGTTTTATCTAGCTAAAAGCAGAAGGAGAAAGCCAAACAATGATCTGAAGATTTATGTAGGCAATTGAACAAGTGAAATTAAGCTTTAAATCTGAATGTTTTACTGAGAGAACCATTCAACTTCATCCCACACAAGCAACCAACTTCAACCTAACTTTGAGCTTTTACTTATGTTACCTAGAAAAAATTCAATAAAAACTTAATGGAGAAATCAGATGAAGCTTTCTTAGCAGTTTCCAACCATTGACAACAAATTAAAACAAGAACATTGGCGAAGCCAACATTAACATATTACATCCATGGTAACGTAACAGTTTGAATTTAAAAGAAGTCCCGACTTCAAACCAGGAAAGGCATTACAATTATGAAATAAAATTAATAAACAAACCTAAAAACCTGAATCTCTAATTTCACATAACAACTATATGCATTCACCACCCATGCCCATACATGCAAAGGTGGGAACTTTATCACATGTCAACAATTAAAATCACCCAGCGCATATAAACTCAACAATCCAATTCAACATACAAAAGGAAATATAAAGAGAGATGGACTCACAAGAAGCCATTGAACCTCTGGAAACAAGAGAGAATACAGAAAAGTACAGAGGACTCCAGAACCACCAAAACCCAGTTCAAATCCAATCTTTAAAATGAATTTATGCTAATGGGCAACCTGAAAAATCACCGAATTCACATTTAGCACTTATATAAGAGACACATTAGAGGGATGGAGAGACAGCAGTCAGTGGCCGTTCACTCCCAAAATTGGACAGGAGAGAGTGAATATGCAAACAATTCTCAGTCACTTGACAGCTGTGGTTTTCACTTACATTTGGGTCCCACTTCACTTTTCCCTTTTGTGTTGAAACTTGAAAGTAAGAATTCTGTACAAAACATACTTTCTCAAACAATCAGAACTTAAAAAAAAAAGAAAGGAATAAAGATGAAAAGTGATAATAAGGATTAAATTATTTCTTATGCATGTTTGAAATTGTATTAAATAAAGTTAATAATTATTTTAATATTTAATATTAAATATTAAAAATAATAATGAATTTTTTACTCCTATTTAATTATTATATTTTATTTTAATTAATTAAAGTTTTTTAATTTATCAATAATTAATCAAAAATTTTAATGATTTATAAATTTATTAGTTTTTAAATAATTATCTATAATTTTTATGATAAGAATAAATATTTGGTAACTAAGAATGAATACGTGAGAATGAGTACACAAGTTATATTCTTTAATTTTTGATTATTTTGTTGTTAATAATGAATAAGATAAGTATCGATAAATCTAAAATAAATTTTAAATAATCTTGAATTTTTACTCTCGAGTAGGTGTGAGTATATCCGGAAATCAGATATCAGGAATAACAAATAAACAGTCGTGAGCAAACGTAACTTGCTTTTTTCCCCTCTTTTTCTTAATTTATGGGTATACTTTTTTAAAGTTATTTATAAACTTGATCGATTTTTCAATAAATTAAATAGTTTTATATAAATAAGTTATTAAAATAAATTAATTAAAAATTAATTAATTCATAATAATTATGATCAAATGAGATAATTTCATTTGATTTTTAAAATATTGTTTTTCCTAATTAACCATTTTATGATATTTTATTAAGTTGATTTCATTTAATTTAGTAAAACCCTCAATTAGAAAGTGTGTGAAGAGTATTTATATGTCTTACAAAAAGTGATGAATATTATCTTGTGCATATTTCAAGCAGTCAAATTCAATGTAACATAAAATGAAATATTATAAAAAAATAATTCTAAAAGAATAAGTCAATACTAACATAATTTATCATTAATGACTTGTATGTTTCTAAAGGAATTAATAGAGAATTAAGCACACCCTTTTTTATGTAATTGTAATTAAGTTGATGCATCCTTTAAAAAAAAAAACAAAGAAGAAGAACAACAGGAGAGAAAAAACAGAGATATGTTTATGCATGGCCTCAGAACAAAGATCATTGCGGGTGAATGGTCTCAAGTCAAATCCATTAATGTTGAAGCCCAAATTGGACACTTCGGCCCATCTAAAGAGTCTAAAAGCGACTCTTGGTTTGGCAATGGCTAACAACGAATTGCATAGCTGTTAGTTAATTTTATCAACGGTTAGTTAATAGTTGATTATATCAGTTGATTTGATCAGCGGATAATATCAATTATTTATTAAAGATGTTTAATAAAATTAATTGTTTAGTATTAACTGTTGATGTATAAAATGACTTATGAATATATGATTTTAAAAAAATTATAAGGACATGAATATTATATTTCTTAGTATTTCGTTGAATATTCTTATAGGAATTTAGATTTTTGATATTTAATTTTAAAAAAAATAAGTTTATAACTTTAATAATAATAATAATAATAATAATAATAGTCCAACTTTAAATTTTCTATTAATATGAATGATGCATCGAGCTACATCGTCTTAGTATTTTTTCATATAATATGTACGAATTTTATTGTTTAATAAATTAAAATATCTATAATTATAGTATGACATAGATACGATATATAGTAGTTATATACTAACAATATTAATTTGATGTGACTCTTTATGTTCAAAAACTTAAGATTATGTATTTTTAAATGTAAACTAATATTATAAAATTAAATAAAGATTAAAAAGTTTAATTAACTCCTTTATTATATTTTTCCAAACTTTACGACATAATTATACGATTAAAAAAAGTCAACTTTAAAAACACGCAGAGCAAAAGTAGAGTAAAATAGGGGGCAATACTGTCATTAGACAAATAATTAACTCCAAAAGCTCTTCTTATGAAGCTTTTAGAAATTAACTTATTGGGGTTAAATAAGTTAACCAATAAATCATTCACCAATCACATCAATAATTTTTTAAAATGGTCAAAAAGTTAACTTTTTGTCAATCTACTAAAAAACAGTTGATAAGTTGTTTGCCAAATACCTCCACCTTTATTCAATTTTATAGACTGCTCGTTCTTTGTAATATAGTCTAATGGGTGAGAATTAACTAATTCTTTTACAAAATTCAACAAGGAGAATATAGGTGATTTAATTAGCAATTAATAACTAACAATTTAAAGAACCACAAAATTACTCATTATGCGGTATAGACGATTGGAATTGATATACCTGTTGGTTAAAAACACGAGATAAACTTCTTTCATTTTCAGTAGAGTTGATAGCAATGGGAACTTGTTGTTAAGTTTATGCAAGGCAATTGACTGTCATGGCATACAAACTGAAGTAAACTGAGTACAATAAGATATAACATCTAAGCTTCCAAATATAGGGTTTTGAAGTTACTATTATGTTAAATTGGAGACTTCAGTTTTCCCTATATATTGGAGAATTTGGTGTGATTCTACTATAATTATGGTATATTATCATTTTTGTATACAAATATAACAACAAAAGGTTTTATATTCCTAATAACCCTCTAATTCCCATTTTCTTAATGGTCCTAATTCTTTTTTGCTTGGAAAGATTCAAATTAATGAATACTCTAGAATTATTATTCCCTAATATTTCATCTAATCTGTAACCCTCTCCGCTTTCGTTCATTATAACCATTTTACATGGAGTTTTCTCTGTAAAAATACTCTTTGTATTTTGTTTTATGTTTGTCAAAAACCAATTAGGTTGACTAATGCATGATCCGAGTGGCAACGGCGATGACAGAGACTTCTTCGAGTTCTGTAAAGAATGTTGATGGTTTAGAAAGGAAGATCAGAGAGATAGAAAAGACTCAAAATGTTTAAATGACTGCTAGTTCTTCTAGGCTTCTTAAGAGATTGAGAAAATGGAGGATTTGCTTGCTATTATGAAGGCTAGGGCGCAAAATTCCTAGGTAGAATAGTTAGAGCATGAGACTGATACTTCAGTAACCATGGAAAAACAAAGTAGTTTAGTTTGGGAATCCTTTGATATATACTTAGAAATGGCGGTAGTAAATTGTCATTTTATTAGTCATCTATCAAAGAAGGTGAATATTAGGAAAACTAAGATTAAGATATAAAGTTTGAGAAAGAGTATTGAAGTTCGGCTATTGTTTGTTATGTATATATACATTGGTGCGAATTTGCCATTTTCAATACTCAATAGTTTTTTCAAAAGGACTTTAGGATATGGGGTAGAGAAGGTTCTGATCATGAATTTTAAATACGGGGTAGAGAAGGTTCTGATCATGAATTTTAGTTTACTTATGGTTCAGTTCACTTCAGTTGCAGCTAGAGATGAGGTTTAAGATGTGGGCATTTTTCGTTTTGATAAGACATATCATTGTGGCTCCTTGGTTTGGATACCTGCAGATGATGAAAGGTAAGGTTAAAAAGGTTCATTTGTGGGTTTAATTTGTTAATCTGGAATTGAAATATAGAGGATTAACTGCATTCGGGAAAATATCAAGCTTCATTGAACTTCCTGTAATGTCTATAGATTAACTCAACAGAAGAAGAGGATTAATTTCGCATGAGTCTTAATAGAGGTAAGTGAGAAGAATATGTCTGGTGTTATGTTTTTTGAAAATGAAAAAGGCATCCTTGTGGAGCGAGAATTTAGATATGAATGGAAGCCTAAGCAATGCACAAACTATAAAGGTTCTGGGTGTACATAGGAACAATGCGAAAAACATACTGGGAGGATGGAATGGGTTCTTAAAGTCAATAAGGAAGTGGAGGAAATTTTTGAAGAACAACAGGATATCCCCCTTGTCCAACAGGTTAAGGGCTCACTTTAAAAGGGTAACTGACAATAGCAAATGGTAAATGAAATTATTCAGTTGCGTTCATAAGTGAATCATAGACATATAAAAGGAAAGCAACTCTAAAAGTAATTGCAAACTATTAAAAGAATGAGTGCTTCAAAAAGGACAGGTACTTCCTCTTAAAATAATAGGATGATAGACAAATTTAAAGTTAGTAGAGGTATGAGAATTGATAGTCATGGATAGTATAGCTCGTTAGAACTAAGAACATTAAAAGAGTTAATGGTCTTTGTAAAAAAAAAAAAGAAGTCAAAGATTTTTATAAAAGCATAAAACATGTATTTTTGGTATTGTTAGAAATAAATTTAAAATACAAAATTATATGAATATCTATAATAATATTGATGTCAATTGTGGAAGTTATTTGAACTTGGATGACTATATTTATAGGTGAATTTAAGTATTGTAGAAGCATAATTTATTTGAGATCAAAATTATTGCTAGTAATCCTCAGATGGTGCTTTGTTTGTTTACTATCAAACATTATGAGGAGAGATTCTTTCTTTGTTTGGCGATTATAAACATTACGGGGAGATGATATTATTTCTCTCTTTTACATATGCTTTTAGTATAGGGATAGGGAGGAGGAATTTATGGGAAATTTTGAGATAACTTACAGATGGATTGCAGGATTCTTATCTAGTTATGGATTATTTTAATTATTTTCTACTTTCAATAATAAAAAATTGATGGTAGACAGATTGATATGGGTGATGTCTAGGACTTCCACGTTCATATGATTGATACGATGCTTACATACATAAGATATAAAGGATACTTTCACACATATAATAACAGACACGAACACGAAAAAAAGCTATTTTACAAACTTAATTGAGTTACGATAAATGATGCAGAAATGGTCTCGATTGAAACCTCCCTTAGTTTAACAAATATAGTTTTGAATGTAGGAATTTTTTATCATTTCTTAATGATTATTAGATGGCAAAGTAGAACTTATAATAGGAAACATGTGTTCAAATTTTTTAATTTGTGGGTTGAGCAACAAAAATTTATAGATATTGTCAGGGAATCTTGGTAAAATAATATAATTGGCTGTAAAATATTATAGATTGTTCAAAAACTTATATTGTTAAAAGGAAAGATATCTCAACTCAACAAATAACATTTTACTGATATTTTCGTGAAGGAAATGGAAGCAAAGGAAGTGACGGTTGAAGTACAAGAGGAACTTTAAAAGAATACATTAATTCTAAATATACAATCTAAAGAAAGAAAAGTTGTCGCAGATTATCTAGAATTGAATAAGCTAACTGAATCATTTCTTAGATAGAAATCTAAAGTCACTTATATTAAAGAAGGGGATCAACACTTCCTATTTTCATCATGTTTTGAAAAAAGTTGTATCATAATAGAGTATTATCTATTATGGATGAACATGGGATGATCATTACAAATTATAAGGCTATTTACAAGCACTTTGTTGACTATTATAAAGATCTTTTTGGTGCATTTCAAGTAACAACTTAGTTATCAGATAGTGAGATTTTTAAACTAGGTTGCTGTACATTTCAAGGAATAGGTTAGTTATCAGATAGTGAGATTTTTAAGTTAGGTTATCGTCTTAATATAAATTAGCAAGTAAAGTTATTAAAGCCTTTCACTTATAAAAAGGTTTAAATGGCTATATTCTTAATCTCCAAAATTAAAAATCCATGACTAAGTGACCCTAGTAGTCATTTCTTTAAAGGTTCTTAGGATATTATGAGGCATGATGTAACAAAGATTGTGATAAAGTTCTTAAAGAATAGGTTTTTTTTTAAAACGTTTTTAAAGAATAGTTAGCTACTAAAACAGGTTAATTTTACTACTTTATCTCTTATTACTAAAGTTGAAAACCTTAATATGGTTAAGGATTTTAGATCAATTATCTACTATAATGTTTTATATAAGTGCATTTTTAAGCTAATTTGCTTGAGAATGAAGGAGGTGTTGCCTAGTATTGTGATTGATTATCAAGTTGCTTTTCTGGAGGGGAGATATATATTTCAAAATATTTTAATTTTTCAAGAGCTTATTCGATTATCTAGTAGGAAGAATGCTTCTCCTAGATGTCTCCTAAAAATTGACATTAAGAAAGCCTACGACAAGATGAACTAAGAATTTACTGATAATATGTTGTTTAGTTTCAAATTTCCACATAAATTCATAGATTGGATTATGACGTGTTCGAAGCCTCGCTTTTTCAATTAATCTTAATGGAGAGCTTTAAAGGTTCTTTAATAGTTTGAGACAAGGGGACCCACTCTTTTCCTTTTTTTTTTTGGATTACATTAGGTATCCCAGCTTAGCCGGACTATTCCTAAGCCTCTAAGACCCTACCCCAAGAACCTTAGAGGATGTAAATCTGGAACTCCAAGATCCCTCAGGTTCTTACGTAGCCTGTACACTTCTGCTCACAAGAAGTCGTTACATACTTGATTGGTCGACTGCAGATTGATTGCTGGCTCCCCTACTCAGCATCAGGTTCCCAGCAGCTCTCGGGTTCTCTAGTAGTTTCAACTCCCACACTACCGCTGGAAACGAAACGTCCATAATTGATCCGATCAAGAAGCTGTGCCCAGAGGGCTAGAGGATCATTAATAGGACAAATTTTTCATTTCTCCTCCTTTGGCGTGACTCAAACTCAAGACCTTCTGTAAAGGAGAGCCTTAAGCCATTGTCTTTTGTTCTCCCTTCAATGTTCATTATAGTATTGAACAAATTGTCAAAAATATTTTTTTCAATATGCATC
>JANIIA010000005.1:6266894-6293461 GCA_027478495.1 Erythroxylum alaternifolium | reverse complement strand
CTACGGCCGAATCACCGACGTTTTCTTCCGTCGGTTTATTCCGTCGGTAAATAAATTTACCGACGGTATATTCACTTGTTCCGTCGGTAATTACCGTCTGTAATTTACTGTTTTCTTGTAGTGAATGATAATTCTATTGACTTAGTACTTTTTGAGTGAATAGTAGATTAAAAAATGAAATACACGGAGATAGAGAAGATTATATGATAATTAAATAATATTATAGAATAAATAATAAAATTTAAAATATAAGCATTGAAATTAAAAAGAAGGTTAAATTACAAAAGATTTACGATATACCCTATTTTTAAACTTTTGAATGGTATTCATAATATAATTCAAATAATCAAATTTGTAAAATGCCTTGAACTTGATAGTCTAATTAAATGAATTCAATATAGTGTTGAATATATAATTGTTACACTGTTACAATGGAATCTACTGTCAAATCAAGGATTTTCCTCATGCACATGCCAAAGTTGAGATTACCCGTCAAACTTAACCAACAAGAGGTTCAGTTCTTGTAACTAGAACCAACAATGATCCCACACAAAGGAAGGTGGATAGATCTTGTCTGCCTACAAGCATAACAAGTTAAATCCGCTGAAAAGAGTCAAGCATAAACCCTAGAAAAACCCTTTTGACCATAAGATATGATGACCTTAAGAGACTCTTAATGTTCTTAGGCAGCAAGGAATCAAACAAGGTATATTGTCTTGCTGTTGGATGGAGCACTTTATGCAATAAATTCTTAAACTCTTCAACAATATACAATTAAAGCTTAAAGCAACCCCACTTGAAATCTCCATGGTATCCATGGGAGGTCGTGTCTCCTTCACACAATAGCTTTGAGCATGGTCAAACTAAAAGAAAGTGCATGGATAAATTGTTGCTGCTTTGCAGTTTTGAATATCCCCTTTTCTCGTACTTTAGTGTCCTGGAATAATGCTTCCAGATTACTATCCGATTCTTTTAACAATATTTAAGCTATATACACATATAGTTGGATCAATTCCAGTGTTTGGAATCCAAGAAAAGAAAGGAAATTTTACCATATGTGGTTTTTGGTTAGAATTCCAGAATTATTTCTTAGGCTTGAAAGTATACGCATGGTCCATAATATACAACACTAATAAGTACACATCTTCAGTATTTTCTCAACTTTTGTTGTCTTAACACTTTCTATACTACTCCTATCTTTCTGACAATAACCAACAGGTAAGAAGAAGTAGAGATATGATATACATGCTTGAGATAGAATATCAAAACAAACACAAGAAGAAAAGGAAAAGAAGACAAGATAAAAGAGAAAGGTACAAATGGCGGGTTTCAATAAAGATAGTTGAAGCTGGAAATGATGGAATAGCAAGTCTTGGAGGTCTCATTTTGACCAACTTTAACCCCTTTTCTTTTCTTCCTTTTCTGCGGCTGCTATTCCAATTTTTGCTCTTTCTCTATAAAATCTCCACCACCTTTAGTTTCTTTCTCTTTCACTAAGGCGTACATTGACATGGAAATGATAACACATTGCATACATAATACACCAAGACCTGGCCTCCATTCTCTTGGAGAAGGGTAAAGGGAAGAGAATTGGCAAACTGTAAAGAAGGAAGTAGTGTGTTGTGTTGGAGAAAAATAAAGAGAAGTGGTGCTGATTCGATTCTCTCATTGGGAAACACACCCATGGCCATGCATGATCACGACCAACTTCATATTATTATTCTTTCCCTTTTTTCTTTCTCGTCCCTCACCAAACTCTTTGCTTTCTTTTCTTTTGCTCTCTCTCTCTATTGTTGTGTGCGCGTGTGTTTTTGGTCACCTTTCACTTTTTTCTATTCCTTTTCTCCTCCATTCACCTCGTGTTTTAGTTTCTTATATCATGTTACTAACGTGTATATGATGGTAATTTCCTACAAGTTACTTTGGCAAGTACTGTAGGGCTATACTTAGTATATAGTTGAATATCTGGTCAATCCTGAACAGGATTCGCAAAACCAAAAGATCAGTACTCGACTAGAACTTAAAAGAAATTAAAGCTACTAAATCCCAAACGAGAGGAGTGATATGTTTCTTTACTCTATAGCTTTGAGTTCAGACTTCTGTTTCTGTTCTTATGGATGAAGGTGAGCAGAGGACTGCATTACTCATGGACCAACCCTCACTCATAAAAGTAGAACTTTTAAATATGTATGTTTAGTATTTGATATTAAATATTAAAAATGACAATAAATCTTCTATATGATTATTGCACGACTTATTTTGTAAAAAAATAATTAAAATATTTTTATTTTATAAATAGTAATAATCAACAAGAGTTACTAACTTTTAAATAATTACGAATAATTTTTATAATAAAATAAGAACTTGATATAACCTGAATAAAATAAAATTAAAATTAAAAATCAAATATAAAAATAGTAATATATAATATATTTTTAATAAATAATAATAATAATATTATGATAAGAACCAAAATATTCTAATAGTATCTTGACAATATTCCAACATAACATTCTTAACATTAAACTAATTTTAATTTCTCCATTTATCAAAGATTCAAAATAATATTATTAAATAAAATGATATTATAATTATTAAAATAATATTACTTTGATTATATCAAAACGACGTCATATTGCAAGCTTAACTTTACCCGATTCAAGCCTTTCCGGCTGACTGGTTCGAGCCAAAACTACCAAGCCTACTCAGGTATGATGCGCTGCAGGATACTTAACAGGTTTAAAAATGAACATAAAAGGGTATCATAGCAAAAGTGAAAACTCAAATGCTGCCTGAACTCAACTCTTTCATAAATAATGAACTGAAATTCGCAGAGTTGATGATTAACTGCAGAAGCAAAAAAGATGAGGAATGACCCTTGAGTTCTTTTCTCTACAAACCAAGGAAACCTGTAACAGGAATTCCATCATTCCATGCTCTACAAAAAAGCTCACAACAGAACATGTCAACAAAAAACAGGACTATAGTACTCGGAGTAGATACACACGATCCAACTTGATATTGCCATCATAAGTGGTCTTGATCCTTCCAGAATTCCATTCTTGGCATATGTCATACCAAAAGGCAACTGAGTTTCAAAAGTCTCACCTCTTAGAGCAGATTGGAACATATGGCAAGAACCAGCAATCTCAAGGATTAACACCCTCTGCTTCAGAGTTCCAAAGAAAATCACATGTTTGCATTGGTATAATTATTTAAGGACCAAGCGAAAAAGGAAAATGATTTTCTACCAAAACTCATATTGGAAACCCTCAACACTTTTAACACTGTATATTACTTACTAGATGAACGGAGAAGCCTCGGAAACAGATTTATATTAAGATCCTATTCTGCCTCTGCCACCAGAACCAGAAACAGTCCTCATGCCAATGGATTCGGAACCATGAAAGTCCCTCTGACTTGGTGAAGAACTTCCTCGTGTCCAATGAGACACACCTTGACGGGGAGATCTGGAACTTGGCTCACTGCCTCTAACTGCCTCAGTCTCCAGAAACTTGGCTTCATTACTCAGCATTGCTAACTGTTACAGTACATGCGGATCGCACAAGAAACACTACTTAGGTTTTGGGAAACGGAAAAGTATGATTATTCGATAAATCAACAATGGATGAATGTTACATCAATTCTTCTGTGCCAACAGCTGAAGAGGGCTGTTTCAAGTATTTTAAAAGATCAACTTTCAACTCTTAGCAGATATGTCACAATATTAACTACCCGGAAAGTGTTAAAAGATCGTAAAAAAGGCATTTGAAAAGTGCAGAACATATGCTCCCATATAAATTAAAAGCCCAGTGGTTGTGAAGCTTAGGCATATATATGCCTAAGTTCCATGGTAATATCTATTATCGACCAAATGCTAAAAATAAAAGAGAATCTTGAAGGCGAAAACCCAAGAATGGTGCCACAAGATTAGTCCTAGAATTCACAGTTTATCCCTCAGAAGGAATCTCGCAATAAAAGGTGGCTGTCAGGCCTAAATCCTGCAACTTCTTAATTACAAGGTGAAGATCAAACACCATTAGTTTCACCAAACAGCATCATGTTCAAACAAATAAACGTTCCATTGAAGAAACAGCATATTTAGTTCTAGTCTATACCCGAAATTCGTTCTCCCTCAAGCGATCCTGGAGTGCATTTATGGCTGGACTTAAACTGCATGCATTTGAGAAAAGCATAAAAACAACCTAAAAGAAAGATGGAGAATTAGAAATTGAAAAATGATGGTTAATTGTTCCTAACCAGTATTCCATTAATTTGCACATGGAAGCCTGATACGTAGCAGTGTGATGAATGAAAGTAAGAGGATGTACTTTTCCATCCCTAAGCAACATGCCAGCAAATTAGAGAAAGTTCAACAGTGCTACCAAGTATAAACTGAGAGTTAAAAACAAGTTGCCACTATCATAAGTAACACCTTATATTTTGCAACACAGCTTGGTTATATGCTCCTCGCTCTTCTTCGTATAAAACTCGTTGCAAATCAGTAAATGACGCCAGCGGTGAATCAAGCTTAAGCAATGATGAAGTTGGCAAAACATGGAGAGGAATTTCTTTCCTAATGTATTCTGCACCACTGTTGGCAAAAAATTAAACAAGCAATGACAAGAAAGGCTAATTGACTTCTACTGACTTTTGAAAGGGTAATGCATTATTATGTGTGGATAGAAAACGGTAATAAACTTAACACAAGGAAAAATAGAAAGGAAGCCAAGTTACCATACATACTCATATATACCTCATGTCCAAATTAGAGCGATGCATAGCTTCTTGCATGCTTTCGGACATGTCCATGGGGTCCATATCAACAATTGTGCTATCTGTATTACTAGTAAGATAATTTCCTCCAGCATTCTCTTTTCCAACAAAGTTTGCATCAGCATTGGCGAAGAAATTTCCCAATTCTGATGATCTCAAACCAACCTAGCCAATCATTTCTACAAACATCACAGAGAATAACCAAAACATGGAAATACTAATCCTTTTCATTCATTATCTTGCAAATAATTATGCAGCGAACTGGAGAATCTATTGGAGGGAATGCCTGCACCCACATATACACAATATTTGGTTTGATAGTGAAAGTTAAAGGGAGTGCATGCAAAATAATGTGCATAAAGATTTCATTTTCTTATCTCAAATCCTTGGAACAACTTAACTCAGATATGTCTACATTCCAGAAACAAAAATGTGATCCTGGAGTGCGATTATGAGCTGCTCTATTATTCATGTTCTTGAACCTAAACTGTTTAGTGTGTACAAGAGAAACGAAGGACCAAAATGAACAGAAGATGGTAAGCAGCCCATGGTTTCTGAATAACATCTCACTATATGATGGCTTACATGAAGCTTTCCTGTGTCTTCTACTTCCCTCTCATTATGAACAAGGACTTATTAACAATTACCCTGATCTCTCTTTACAAGTTAACGAGCCAATTATATTAACATATTGTCCTTATTGGCTGTCACACATACACAATGACAAGCATAATGATCTACTCTGTGTGCTGGATATACTTGGTGAAATTTTGGCTGAACAAATTAAATCAAGCAACAAACAATAGCAAGACTGACAGAGTGTTAAAAACCTACTAATGTCTTCAGAAGAAAAGAAAAGAAATCCTGAGGAAATTAAAGAACCACAAACAGATAACTAAAATTTAGCGCAACACCTAAGTCTGAGAGTCCACAGAACTGAGTAAAATCACAAAAAGGAAAAAGAAAACAAAACATGCGTTCAATTTCCTCATCTTCAATAATATCAACAGGTTTTCATCTTTTTGACAAGATAGGAATACAACTTCAAAATCCCTACCTTAATAGACCCTGCAGTTCTTGAATCCCCGGTATCTTGTTCAGAGCTGTCCAACCTTCCAGATCCAGACTTCTGAAAAGCACCATCTGAAGAGCTTAAAGATGATTCAACATCTATAATGGAACTTCTGTTTACAGGTGACATAGTAATTGGTCTTGATATGTTATTCTGCTTCCCATCGGATGACTGGAAAGCAATGACTTGGATTCTTCCAATCTGAAATTTTTATCAAGTGTTACAACTTAGCAGGTATATAGACTTCCCAGAAGACATCCATTACATAGCATGCACCCCATACAGACCTTATTTACATCTTCGCTAAAGCAAGAAAATATCAGCCCAATGAAACCAGGATCTAGAAGTTGATACATTGCTTGAGTTCGCACATCTGCAGGAGAAAGGGCAGAAATTAGTCAAAGGTATCCAGTGACAATACAGCTAGTTTCAAACATCCAAAAAACAAAATAATAGCATAGCCTACAAGTTAAAGTTTCGACCAATCATATTAAACGATTTCTTAATTTGTCTTAACCAAATTACGGAAAAATATATCCTAGGTGGAAAATAATGAGTGGTATCTAGAACAAGAAAGCTCCTAGAGATGCAGCGTAACTAACTGCCAAAGATTCAAACCATGGTGCAAAACATTTACAACTATGTCTTTTGTACCCAAAACATACCCAAAGTTCTTTCAAGTGAAAATAATGTTGTGGTAAACGGAAAATAATTAATTTCCTCTCTTACCCAAAATTTCGGTGCATTCACAAAGTGGTTACAAAATGATAAACATTATTCAGAAGTTGCAACTCAACTTAGTGGTCTACAATACTTACCGACATGAGAAGGAAGAACTGTAATGTGAGGATGCGAGTGGTACCAACCAATCACTCTAGTTGTTCTTCCTGTTGCTGTAGTCATTCTGTGCTATAAAGTTAATTGCAAAACAGTAACAAATCAATTTTGCAGGCCTTTTCAAGCAATGCACACTGGTATAGTCATCACGAAAAATCTTTTTAGCTATACAATAAAAGACTATCTGAAAGTTCAACTCAAGGACATAGATCCCAGTCCTTCCTAAGTCCCAAAATAGGACAAACTGAATCAGAAATCAACATTTCTGATCCATGTGCCTAACATAAAAACTCATTTGTTAACTAAGTGTTTCAACTGTTAGCAAAACTTAAACTGATAGATTCATTTGTCATAAGGAAGTAATTTCAAAGTTATAAACTAGTTTCTTCCGTGAACAACACTGATTTCATTGAAGTTAAAAACAGAGGAGCAATCAAAATCAAGAAAGTCTAAAGGATATCTCAGCTTGAGCTGATGCAGCAGTCAACTGTTCTGGATTTGTCTCTACTCGATCTTTTCGTCGATCAGATCTTGACTGTGGTGATGCACCCCAAATAAGTGCAGTGACACTCCCGTTCTTTGAGTACTGACATCACCAACGGACAAGAAACATGGATATCAAATTGACAAAAAATAAGATGGATATCAAATTGACAAAAAATATTCTCCCTTAAAACATGCACAAGCACACTGCACACCCACAAACATTTACGCTGGAGTAACAATACAACTTCTGTCAGGAAAAGAAAATAAAGATAGATGCGAAAAGTTGCAAAAGGAGGTCGAGACAAGGAAACTAATTTGAAAAATAACGTATACAACAACAGTCAGCTCCTGTGGGACACAACTTCTCAAACACTTTAGCAAGTTGAAACTATAATCCCATTAACCACATTCTAGTATAATGGCAGTATAACGACTTCGAACATAAATTTGTCAACTTATGGGTTTCATAGTGAAGCAGCATAAATGCCAAGACTGCGATCGAAAGGACGCTTACGCTTTTACCAAAAAAGTTTATATCAACAGAAACAAGAAACTGATAAGAACCCATTTGAAGTAAAAACCAAATGATCACAGAAAATAATAAAAACCCACAACTAACTCGAGACATAACCACAGTATAACGAAACAAACCCAACAAAACCTATCCAAAAGAATTAACAAAAGCTACAGACTTTTCCCCGACTTTCCAATTCAATCACAATTCAAAAAAGACACGAACTTGAGAGCAATCTTAAAATTATTAACCTCAATATCACCAAGGAGAAGGCCCATAATCTCCTCAGTCTCGGTAGACAAAGCATGGGTGAGACAAGTTAACCAAACATCCTCTGACATCTTCACACTTGTCAAAGACATACTCACAAAACTATGCGCCTCTCTCTCTCTCTCTCTATATATATATATATATATAACTTTAACTCTTCAAACCTCTGTGTCTCCCTCCCTCTAGAGAATCCTTAATCAATGGGTTTGAAGATTGTTTCGTGATCTTTGAGGTTTCAATCTATCTGGGTTTGCCGCAAGCACATTGATCTGGGAAGAGTTTTGCTTGCAGGGCTCTGATAAATTACGGTCAATAGTAGAATAGCAGTTTTGAAACGGTACTGGTTACCGAATCGTACGGTGAAAGAACAATTAGAATGTAAGCCTCGAAGTTGCTATATTGCTTTATCAGGGTCCCACCATAAGTCCTCATCAGGCTCCATGGAAATGAGAAAGGTACACCTTGTGTAACATCTCACCGTCCAATCATTTTCCGATGGTGATTAGAATTTGTGCTTATTGATACACCCAATCACAAAATCCTTACTTATGTTTCATAAATAGGTTTTTGGGAGTAAGTATACTATAGACGGTGGAAGACAAGCACTTAACCAATATATTTTGCTCGTTAAAAATAAAATATTTTCGGCAAGTAGGAGTGACCTAATGGGTTCAACTTGTCACTTAAATCTCTCCTCTATAGGAGATCTTAATTTTGAGTCACCGAAAGAGAGAAGAAGGAAAATTTTACATGTTGAAAGGAAAAGTTTACCTGTTGATCATCCTCTAGTCCCCTGAAATTCTCCTTGGTCGAATTAATTGTAGACGTCTCACTTCCAGCTATAGTGTGAGAGTTTAGAACTACTGAAAACTTGGAGCTAACGGGAATCTAATGCTGATTAAGGGAAACAGTGATCAATCAGCAGCCACCGATCAATCAATATGTGAAGACTTCTTGTGTGCAGAAGTGTACAGGTTACGTAATAATCTGAAGGATCTTGGGGTTCCAAATTTACCTCTTTTAGAACTCTAAAGTTAGGGTTTTAAGAGTTTAGGATTAGTCCGGCGAAGCTACGATACCTAATGTATATAAAAAAAATGTATATATATATATAATTATTTAAAAATATCTTAAAATATTTTATTAAATTATTTTAATAAAATTTACTATTAAAATTAGAAACAATGATACAAACTTTATCACATGTTTAATAATTAATTAAATAACAATATATATTAAATAAGTAAATATGAACTTAATATTTTTGATATTAATTTTTAAAAATAATTTAAAGCTTTTTGTATAATATCGTTATCTTTTACTCATCATTAAATAAATAAATTAGAATAGTATGCATAATGTAAAGCATTTTTAAAATTGGGAAAAATCATTAATACAAGTTTAAAATAACTACTCTTTTGGAGTAGTCGATTTGGTAGAGTAAGAAGTATAGGGATAAAAGGTTCTGTGTTCAGATCTTTCTACTTGTGCTATCTCGATCGAGCCTGTCGTATAAAGCTTATTTAGTACTGAATACCCGATTGACGTGATTTACAGATTATTACGTCAATTCGAAAGTTTACTTAGTGTGTATCCAAAAGATAACAATTACAATTTTCTCGGCTTCAAAAATTTTTTTTTGAATAACTTCTTAAACTTGGATTGAAAAGTAAGAAGCATCTATCAGATGTTAGATTGAAGTTCCTATCGTGTCTGTTTTATTTTGTAGATACGATGCTTACAGAAAACTCTGCATCATCCATCACGATTCGTATGATAAATGGCGTTGCTGAGTTTTTTAAGATCAGCATAATTGAAACTTATTAATATTTTATAGAGAGTTGATAAGGGGTCTTATTAATAATTGATCATTTTAATTTTAAAAATAATTAGATAAATTTAATAGATCTTTTTTAAGAGGTTCCAATAATTGTATATCAATTTTATTTAATTTTTTTAGTATAATTATTAATTATTAAAGAATTAATTATATCTGATTTTTTATGAATATTAATAATGCAATCAATGTTTTAAAACTCAACCTGAAAGTTAAATAGATAAGACAAGATATTTATAGTAAAAATGATTTAACCAAAATTAGGCCGTCTTAAAATTGGTTATATATTAAATAAAATTAAAAAATTTAAAGTTTAATTGAAAAAAAGAAGATTGTTAAATAAATACTAATTAATTAATTTTATTTTATAAGAATTTTTTAATTTACAAAAATTGACCGACTAATTATTAAATTGATCGATTCTAACAACAAAAATTATTAATTAAATTGAACCAAAAACTTAAACTGTCAAAATTTTTACTGTTGAACCACCGAATCGGATGAATTTTTTAATCATTTAAAGCAATTCATTCAATCTACTTTGATGAATCAGGAGGTTTTGCCTTCCAATTTTTCTGACGCTGCGTCAGTTCACATTGACTCAGGAACAAAAGAATATAAATGATCATATATATATCTGACTTCGTGATATATTAAAAATTCCAAACTTTTGCATTTTATTCGAAATAAACTTGGAAAGATTGCCAAAAGTAAGAACCAGGCCATCCTTATTGTGCCATGGAACCAACATGTTTTACAATCGAAATCACTGAAAAAAATAAGCCACTTGACACTTGGAACATGTCAAACAACAAATGGTACTGAGTACTATAAGCCATCTTCACAGGAGAGACAGTAGATAAGAAAAAGTTTCCAATGAGAAAGGACTTTTGCCTGAGGAGGAAGTCCTATTCATCCACATTAAGACCTGGTGGTCGGAGATGGGTTGCTTGGGTGGTTGGTGGTGGCAGTGTTGGTGGGGGTGGCGGTGCTGGCGGTGGTGTTATTATTGTTATTGCTGTTGTCAGGGTTCATTCCAAGGGTGTTCTTCACTGCCTCTGCTGCTCCTTGTGCCATGTTCTTTACTTGTTCTCCAGTCTGTTACCACAGATAAGACTACAATTCCATCAAATCAAACTCTCCGATAGCTGATCCTTAAAACTAATTATGGATTAAAAATCTTCTAAATTTATTTTGTTAATAAGATTTTTCACCAACAAAACAAGTTTAATAAGTGTTCCAAGAAGAAAATGTATAATGCCTGTTGAATGAACTGGGATGCCTGGGATGTGTATGAACTGTCCTGAGAGGCCTGAGATGAGTCAGAACTGTGATGGGCACTTGGTGCATGGGAAGGTTCTTGAGCTGCATTACGGGACACCTGCAATCAAGTATAGAAATATTATTAATTATATGATACGGTAAACAATCACTCCAATTCGATTTTGCTGCTCAATTTCACTCATTTTCATGATCATTTTTCAAGGAAATGATGAAATAATTTGCAGGGTCATCGATGATCCATCACCTGAGCCTGAGCAGCAGCGGAGTGGCTGAGTTCGTGAGATTGATGGCTTGCCATTTTGCCTTTTTTCGTGTGTTCTTGGGACGAAATGAGAACTTTTGTTTGTTGTTGGTACGAAATCAGAAGATGATGGGAATGAATTTATATTCTGCAAGTGCACTAAACATGGCGTCCCCAAGTAGTAAGCTCTTACCAACAAATGGCATGAAATTTCTGAGGAGGAATGATTCAATGGCATTGCTTGGTCAAGGATTGGTTACATTTCAGTAACAAGTAATAACCACACCATGTCCTAGCCGTTACGTCCTCCCACTTCACTAGGCACAGATTTATTCGTTTCAGGAAAAACTAAAAAGGGATGATCTAAATACTGAAATTAATTCTTTAAAAAATATTTTAAACATTGGACTGCAAATTAAACTATTAAAATAAAATATTTAAAAGTTTAAACATTCGACCGATATTAGATTGTTTTAAAATTAATAAAAAATAAAAAATAAATAAAATTAATTAACTTAAAATATAATTAGAGACCTACCTAAAGTTAAACTCTTCTAAGCGCTTGGGCTCGGGACGGCCTATTAAAAACACTTGTCATTATCTTGGGGGGCCATTGAATCACTTGGATATGGGTCACGAGTCATCCTTATATATAACAAATTTTTATTATATATAGTAAGAATAATTGTAAAAAAATTAAAAACTGACTATAATTATTTTAAAAACATTTTTAGAAATTATTATAATATTCAAAATTTTAAAATAAGGATTTATAATTAATTTTTGTGAAAATAACAAATATTTTAAGAATTGCCGTACGGGTACGAAAATTTCTGTTTACCGACACGTATTAACCAGAAACGACGTGGCGTGACGGGATAGGCTTCAGGATCGACTCAATCTTCATGGGGAAAAACAACAAACCGACGCAGCAATTATCAGGGCACGTACCATACAAGTGTCAAGCATGCAGGACACTTGTCAACCATGTAACAACTACTAAATCACTATAAAGTATTTGCATGCGATGAGCTTCATCCATCCACGCAGTACTGAGTCTACAGCTTTATCTGATTCTATCATCTTCAATCTCCAATCGAAACTACTTTTCCAAGTTTAGAGACAGTCGTCGAGCAATGGCGTCCCATGATCAGCACTATAGAGCTGGTGAAGCACACGGCCGAGCTGAGGTATATGTGCTTAGTTTTTATGACATTTCAAGCTTTATATGTTTCGAAGTAAATTAATTAACCAAGTTTCGATCCTATCTATATGTGACAGGAGAGGACAGAGCAAACCACAGGCACCATGAGAGATAAGGCAAGGGAAGCGAAGGACAAGACATATGAGAAAACCAAAGAAGCCAAAGACGAGACTTCGCAGAAGGCACATGAAGCTAAGCAGACAGCGGAAGAGGACGCAGAGGCAGCGAAGCAGAAGGCCCATGAAGGGAAAGAGAACACACAGGGTGTTTTCCAACAAACTGGCGAGAAAGTGAAGCACATGGCAGAAGGTGCTAGAGACGCTGTGAAGCACACTTTTGGGATGGGACCTCGTGACGAGGATGTTGTTGAGCCTGACGTTACTACCCCTCGTTATGATGATCCTGCTTATAAGAAGAACGTCACTTCTAGTTACGACGATCCTGCTCTTAAGCACACCACTGGTCACAGAAATACCCAGTAAAAGTCTTACGGGGGTGGTTAAATTATGAGTTTCGTTGTGTTGTTGATTTCGTTTTTCAATTATATCCATGTTCGTTCAGAGAACTCTTATCGTTTTCGAGTCTTGGTCTACCTCAGGTCAGCCGCTGTAGCTTGCAGGCCTGTGTCATGTTGTTCTGAGGTTCTCAACTTCAGTCATAGAGCATCTTAGGAACTTCGAAAATAAGAAGTGCTATAGTGTCTTTAGAGGGATTACAGTTGTAATTTCAACTTCTGTTTGAATCACATTATGTGTTTCCCTCCTACTTAACTTCATTATCAACCTGTGATTGTAAGTTGTTGGACCTTCTTCTTTCTCTGATAAAGGAAGAGGCAACGAATGCCTAACCCAACATAAGGATCAATGTCTGAAACCCCACTTTGGCAGGAACAGAAGGAGCAGTCTGACCAAGATGATACTTGCGCATCAAGGTCATTAACCTCGTATCTTGATGGCTTTAAAAATGGAACATAAAGCAGAAGCAACACGATGAAAGTCTTCATCTTGAACCCTTGGCCTCAAAATTTCATTCAAGATGTGACGACATATAAGAACAGTTATTTGTCAATGCTTAATCCATAGAATAAAGTTACAAATTTATCGAGAATCAGTAGCTGCAGAACCAGGTTCTTCGGAACTCGTGCTGATTCCGTGTCAAGAATCCTCCGATTCCAATTGTTTGCTGGTCTTCGTTGTTGGCTTGCTGGTCTTCGTTGTTGTCTCAGAAATATGCTTGTTCGCGTCACCTTTAACAAGCATCAGCTTTTTAATTATGTGTTGAACTCGCTTTCAGAAATAAACTACTCGCTCATGTCATCACTTCCTTCAATATCACTAACGTACTCAGCTTCACCAAATGCTTCTTCTTCATTGCTTTCTTGATCGGTTTCCATTGCATCTTCTGATTCCGCTTCATCGCTTTCGTCCTTGTCCTCGTATATTGCTGGCGTTATCTTCTCGTTGTCTCCTGATGTATCATCAACCACCTATAGAAAAGGAGCTTTATATTATCACAAAATACTCAATTCCTAATTGAAGCGTTATCAGTGAAGAACATACCCCAGCGTATAGGGAGTCTAAGCAGATTGATAATTGAAGAGCTGGTTGGAATGTTGATACTCTGGACTCAATGAGCTGTAACATTTTGAACAAAGATATTACAATGTTTTGATAACGACCAATAGCAATGTCAGTTATCAAGCACGAACTGCTAGAGTAGGTACCGTACTATCGAGGCACATTAGGTTCCAAATTCATCATCAGTTCTGTACTTAAAAATTAACTATTTCCAGAGACAACAGTAGCCTATGGTTAATAGTTACTGGCGTGAAGGATTCTACCCGCACCTGATATAATGAGTTCAAAGCAAGCAAACAGGACTGCTGGGACATTATTCCACTTGCGTGATGAAGAAGTAAATTTCTTAGCCAGGGTAGGGCACATGCCAAAATTGCTCCCCTGCGGGCAAAGGAAGAAGAACTCAGAACTTTCCTGCTTCATTGGTTCCAATAATTTTTTCCACTGAAGAGTAAAGTTAAATGTTAAACCAATCAAGTTAATGGCTTCAAAAAAAAAAAGAAAAGGTCTACAAATGCAGCCTTTCCTGCTTCATTCCAATAATGCAAAGTTGATTTTAAAAGCTGATCAACTTAATTTCTTCAAGAAACGCTCTGTCTATGCAAACGCAAACAGTTTTACCAATAACCTTGTATAGCAACGGATTCTATACCTCGACTGGATTATGGATATTAGAGAATGTAAAAGCTTGATAACATCAGATGCTCTGAGCTGCGAGACTGAATTTGCGATAACCTGTAAAAATGAACAATTTATTTCTTTAGGAGAACAATCATATCGATTTTTGAAATACTAAACGTACTTAAGAAGAGAAAAGAAAAGCAAAAAGAATCCAAGTACATAAAGACCCACAACTCAACTGAATGGCACAAAACCAAGTTTTAAGGATCGTCCATTACCCATACAACAAAATCTGTTCAGGTAAATAACGAAATTAGATTAACCTTTTCATCTTGGGTGTATAAGCAGTCCAAAAGAAGGGCACGATCATCAGCATGCAGTGCTTGCTTAAGAAGAATGTTGACCGAGTCGGCACTTGGAGTCTTTGCATGAGAAGGAGATTCCTGTTTCTCAAGGCTATCAGCATTATCAATGTTTAGTTGATTTAGACTTGCAAGTTTTTCACCCATCGTTGGCTCAGTCATATCATCTTGAACAAGGACTCCATCTATAGCTTCTCCATGATCTTCATCAAGAGCAACCATCAAGTAAATGCACAAATAAGAGGATTGTTTCCAACTTTTTTTCCTTATTGACCCCATATAAGATACAAGGAGTTAAATGAACAATAGACTCATTTGATGTATAAATCATGTGAAGTTTCATTGATGCTTTTATTCAAAAACTGGAAGGAAGAAAGAATAATTCATTCGCCAAGAATTTTCTGATTATATCTTTAGAATGTAGTTTAGTGAACCAAATATAGAAACTTCGAATGAATTAAATCATACGGGAACCAGAAAAAGCAAGTGAGATTATTTGAATTTAATAGTTGCCACTCTTGGTGAGTAACGTGGCTTTTGCTCAAGTAAAAACTTTTTCGTTGTTCATATAGTTAGATTACCAGTATCATCTGCATCTTTTGTCGCAACGTCCACATCAAACTCTGATGCATCTCGTTTCTTCTTCAATTTTCTATTGGCTGAAGCGACTGCTGATTCTGATTGGAAAGAAACAAAATAATAAAGGCTGAACTAATAATGATCATAATGCTTTAGCAAGATAGGTCGTCTGCTGAAACTAAATAAACCATGAAAGGAAGTTTCATACCTTCTTCCTCTAAAATACCATTTTCTAGATCAATAGCATCTTCGTCCCTGGCAGTCACAATAATGTTTTCACCAGGGGAACTAATATCAACTACACTAAACTGTGGAGAATCAGGCAAACCATAAGCTATAAGGGCTTTCAACTTCCTTTCACCGCTCAGAGCCTGTAACTTGGCAGCAAAGATTGAAGTGTGATGCTTCTTGCCACTAGCATCCTTCTGCTTACCCATTGCAGACTTATGACTCTTTACAGCGATATTTGTCGGCCTAACCTCATCCTGTGACATGCTCTTGAAATCCCAAACATGCACCGTACCAGTCTGAGAAAGTACTAAGACAACTACGGCGAGATCTTCTTCTTTTTCCTTATTCCTGCATTCAAGTCCTAATGGAGGATGCGGTATTGAAAGTACAGGACCAGCACTCACAATTTTGGAACTCAACTCGCACCACCATACTTTAATATATTTCTCCCTGAAACCAGATGTAATCACCAGCTTCGCATTATTAGTCATGGATATAAGCTGTACAGGACCCTGTAACACCAAGTAATAAACGTCTGAACCCTTAAATTATACACAGAAACTAACCAAATACACAGAGAGGGTTCTTATTTACCAAATCATTCGGAAATTTCAGAAGCTCCGTCCCATCTTCCAAGCTTAGAATGCGTGTTCTGTTACTCACAACAGTTAACATTGTCTCATCTGGGACAAAAAAGAGAAAGAAAGATCATATATTGAAGACAAACATTAATCCAATATAAGCAACAAAATTAAGTCGCTAACCACTGGAAAATGCTGAAGAAGAGATGGCCTTTTTTGATGCTCTCCATTCTCTAATCACTTCTCCAGACTCTGAATTCCTCTCAGATGCCATACCATTACTTCCAACAGTATGCAAACTGCGTCCTTTTCTAGCAAAAGCAAGACCAACCAGGCCACTATATACAAGAATAACATCAACAATCAGAGAGAATATTTTTATCACTAATTCTAATCACCACCAAAATCACTAATCTCCTAACCATAAACAAACTTAAAAATCATACCCTGGATGGCATGCACTAGATTTCCACTTAGTGACACCAGTGAAAGCATCAACCACACAGACATCACCCTCAGTTGTGCCAAGAGCTAACAACAAACAGCCGCTTCCTTTTTTGCGCTACAAGCTCAACATAAACAAGCATCCAACAGTAAACTTTAAATCATAACAAATGGAAAATTCAAAAGACCCCATCACTAAAAACTGCTAACCTTTTTCCCAACAAAGCTGCATGCTATACATGAATAACAACTAACATCTGATTGCCTCCACTCTAGCGTCAAACTTCCATTGCTAGTATTCCAAATCTGCAAAAGAACATGTTACAATATTGTTTCATAATTAAATGGACATATACGCATACACACCATGTATATTAATATTCAGAGAGAGGAAGGAGAGAGAAATATTGTACCTTAATGGCTCCGTCATGGGACAGAATGGCGAGGAATTCTCCATCAGGAGTGAAGGAAGTGATTAGAGAGTTGAGTTTGTGCTTTTCCATTGCAAAGCACAAATCTTTTCTGTGCGTTCTTGTGATTTTAGAGAGAGAATTCTGACGACAGGAAGGGGACGGTTAGGGTTTTGGGTTTTAAGCGGCAGTTACAATGCGACGACGTCTATAGCAGCATAAAAACAGCGTCGTTTTAGGTCTATCCTACTAATATATTTACACCCGCGTCATTTTGACATTTTTACCATACCCCCGGTTGAGTCCTCTCTCTCTTCCTCTGCGTTGCCGGTAGCTCTCGCCGTTCAATCCCCGCAGCTGCGTCCTTTTATGCTTTGTCTTTGGTGAGCTTATTTCACTTGTTTGTTGGTTTTCTCTTATTTTTGGATTCAGTTTTCTGTTTCTTGATCCTTAATTTACTTGGTGATATTCTTCGCCAGCTTATTATAGTTAAATTTCTGATTTTGATTGATAACTTTTGCGTGTAATTATTGTTTTCGCTTTTTGCCACAGATTTGTGATGGCGAGATTGTTGTCAAATACGCTTTTCAAGAGTATTTCACTTCTTCCTGCCGCACGATCCAGTACAACTGTAAGAATCAAGTTTCGTGATTTATTCGGATTGTAAAAGTTGTCCAAATAAGTTTGGTGGCATTGTGAAAAGGGTTTCCTCAATGTGTTGTTGTGGTGGGAGTTTAATTAGTAATCTTGTGTTTATGGGTCTCATAGAATTGTTAGTGGGTAATGCTTAATAGTTTGGATAAAGTAGAAATTCTTTTCTGAGATGAAGATAAAGAAGTTTGATAAAATTTGGGGCCTTTTCATGTCAATGGCAGAAAGTAGTGAAACTTTAGAGGGAGATTGCATGCTAATTTATAGCATATAACTTCATAGTACATATCTAATAAACAAAAATTAAGAATTGAACTTCATGAAGTCGAATACCAGAGTTCATGTGGTCTGATATACGAGGTGCTCATATTGATTGACAGCTTCACCAAGTGATTATGATGTATTGTATTCTAACAAGCAACATCACGGACTAGAAGGAAAATGTTCATGTATATCATGCGTGAATCTAACTGAGGTTTGCAATGGTGAAGGAATTGTGTCGGGTTGCTAATCCATCATGTGAGTCATTATGTAGATCACAACTTCATAATAACTATGGCTGCATTTGATTTTGTGTAGGTATCTGGATCTTTTTGCCACAATGGCTTCCAATTCTCAACTACTGTTCCAAATGACCCTGATACACACGAAGACTTCCAACCTAATAATAAAGTTGAGAGTGGAACTTCCTTGAAGGATATTGTTGAACAGGTATACTCAAAAACAGTGAATCTATGAAATTATTGCCAATCTGATCCTATATCTCCTTGTGATCTATAATCATGATGAACTTCTGGTGTAGGATGTCAGGGAGAATCCGGTGATGATTTACATGAAAGGGGTGCCTGATTTTCCTCAGTGTGGATTCAGTGCTTTAGCAGTAAGAGTGCTGAAACAATATAGTAAGTGTCCAAATGTTGGATGTTCTTCGATTAATTGATTCTTACATAGTCATAAGACTAGATTAGTCAGAGTTCAGTTGCTCTAGGGTGGTGATGACTTAGAAGGAAGCTGTTAACATTTTGACAGCTACTTTTTTGTTTATCTCCAGTATTCTCCTCTTACATTGGTTTTCAGCTTGGTTGGGTACATTAACTTTATTTGTCGTCTTATCATTATTTGGCCTGTCCAGATGTTCCATTAGGTGCTAGAAACATTTTGGAGAATCCAGAGTTGAAAAACGCTGTAAAAGCCTTCAGGTAGGCTCTAATTCTTTGATGTTTTCATTTTGTGATGGTTTATCTCTTTATTTCAGTGTACATGGCTATCAACATATTTTATTTAATTGCCTTTGGTACCTCTTCATACTCTTTAGGCAAGCTGCAGTGGTAAGCAGCATTATATATTACTAGCTAGCACTTTGTGCGGATATGTTTTATAAACAAACTCAACAAATAAAGGCAATAACATATTATGAAAGTATAAAATTAATATAAAAGTGTATATTATACAAATAGAGACAATATAATAATATGCTTTTTTTTCTCCTACTACTGTGATATTTAGGATGTGATTAAATTAACCATAGAGCATTCTTACTTTTGCATAGGATGTCGGTGCAATGACAATTAAGTGTGCCCGAAACTTCTCAAACTGCAAATGATTAAAACTCGTTAGAGGCCGTATGCATTCTCAATTCTTTGTGTATAGGGAAGTATTAGCGAATATATAAAACCAATTAAATTGGCCTCAGACAAAAAGTTTAAGCTATTGTGGTGAAATGGTCGCTTAACAGGAAGGAAAGTAGTTGATATCAATTATTAGAGATTATTAATACTTTTAAAAGTTACCATCACTAATATCCTAGAGCTTCAATTTATGCATTTATTTGAACATACCATATTATTAATTAATCTTTGTGACAAATATTTAAATTATGTATCATTTGATTCTGAAAATTTTGACAGAATAAAAAACTCAAACTTGGCAGTTGTATATATATATATATATATATATATATATATTCCTCTAATAAGTTTTCATATTAATTGGCATCGATATTAGTTATATTATATCATTTTTCCTTAAAAAGAATAAAATAAAATATTACAATACTCTTTTTTTAAGATACATAATGAATATAGAAAAAGGAGTTACAATAATCTATATTATAAGAGACTTGAAGAATAGAGAAAATGAGTCCTACATGGCAGAAGCTATTGAGCACCTTTTCGCTGCTTCTACTTTAATAGATATATTTTAGGATTACAAAAGAATAGAGAAAAGGAGTTAGAACACCATATATTTAAGAGACAAAAAGTAGAGGAAAATGAGTCCTATGTGGCAGAAGACTGCTTCTGATTTAATACATATATAGATTTTAAGTGAGGTTAATATTGAGATGAGTTTGTTTCCGAGATTTGTACTCTTTTTAAGGCATAAGATCATCTGCCCATGTTTGTTAATTTGGTTTTGATTTTGCCCGAGTCCCATGTCATGATTTGTTCTTTTGATTGTTGTTGGACTTCATCAAGAATTGACCTTCACTTTTTCAGATTAAAACCTTAGCGGATAGTAGTGACATGTTATTGGTTTCTGCAATATCGTTTGAATTGCTATAAACTTACCCTGCAAGGATCCTTTTGTTGTTTATTAGGGATCCACGCTTGTAAGAACTCACTTATTGATTGAGGACATGCCATCTGATCTTTGAAACCCTTCATTTCTATACAGCACCTGGCCCACATTCCCACAAATTTTCATCAAGGGGGACTTCATTGGTGGTTCTGATATTGTTATGAGTATGCACCAGGTACTCCTCGTACTCCTATCTGAAGTAGACTTTGTTTAATTTGGGAAAGCTGAAAACTATAGAATCACTTTTCTAAATACTGTTCTGTGTTGTGCCGCTAATTTTATTTCATATTTTTCCTTTCGTAGAGTGGCGAACTGAAAGAAAAGCTCCAAGACGTTGCAGTTAGCCAGAAGTCTGAATAAGCAAATCGGCGGTGAACCGTTAAATGAGTTGATAAATTACTAGAGACCTTTATGTGGTCCTCCTAGATAAGCTAAAAAATAATGAGATACAATTTGTAAGGTTCTTTTGTAAGCAGGTTTAGTTTCATCATTTGAAATTTTGCATGTTTAGTTATCATCTCAGGAACTGGATGCTATAATGACACAGTGAATCTATCTAAGTTTGGCTGAAAAAGTTGAGACACTTGTTTGCCCTTGGCACACGAATTAACTCTTATTTACTGTCTGCGTAGAAAGGTTTTACTAAGATAAAGAGGAAGTATACAAAACTAAAACAAGGGAACTTTAGAAGTTTGGATAATTTTGTGAGGCCGTTCCAAAGCTCAAGAAACTTCCTTACCCTGAATCGATAGCTCAAGTAATGGAAAAAGAACTCTGGGAATCCAAAACTTGATTCCAAGCTCCATTGATAAGCTTATTTTGCTAGATCGTTGCTATTTTACATATCAAAGCAGAAGGCATTTATCACATCCATACTTGAAAAAGCAAGAAGAGGAAAAGTATGCCAAGTATTTCGAGCAGTTTCACATGAAGTGAGAACACTCAATAGAGCTTCTTACATTGTACAAAGTAGCAAGGCAACAACATAAATTAGAAGTACTGCGACACGTCCCTTACTTTCAAAACTGGTACAAGCGACGCATCGTTGTGCCATATGGGAAATCTGTAGCGGCTGGATTTTTGGCCTTTGCTGGGGTAGAAGCGAGCATATGTTTCCATCTTTGCCAATACTGGCATATGATCTTCATTCCTCTTATGCTAGTCTTATCCTCAGAAGTGCTGAAATCATCAACTTCTTGTGTCCAACAGCCTAAAACAAAATGCATGCTATTTCCGGGCTATCATATGACTACGCTTATCAAAAACAAGGCTTCCGGCAACTGTCGGTGGTTGAACTGCATAAATAGCGAAGCATGTACTCATTAGAAGAGCAAGTATCAGCCAAATCCTGATGTATTCTGGTAATTGCCTTCTGCAAGGATTTCAAAGCAGGAAGCAGATTTCTAGAGTTCTGTTGGATAGAGTTTCCATGAGCTTTGCAGAGCTCCTGTAACAAAAAAATATCATAACCTAGAAATTAAATCTGATACTGGATAAAAGATGATATTCACAATTAAATGACAAAACATTACCTGACACCAACGAAGAATAAACTCCAAATGTGGACAGCTCTCCAAAAGATCAGCAAGTGCATCTATTAACCTCTGCAGATATCGATAAGGTATTGAGGAGGCAACAGCTGGTATATCCATAGGATTAACAGAAAATATGCACTTTTTGATAAGAGAGTCCTCATTTAGACGAAGACTGAGAATCAAAGCTCTGTTTATTTGATCTTCATTTAATGCTTCATCAACCGCCTGCATTCCAACAGAATTACTGGGTAGGACAAAGTGTTTTGTATTTATCAATCACCAAAACAAGTGCTACTTTTAGTATATCACATGCTTAACTCTCCCTCTTTAAGAAAGGTTTGAATGATGATAAGAGTATCCACTAATTAATTCTCGTGTTTGTGGTTCTTTTATAGGACACATACCATCTCTAAGCATAGAAATCCATAAGAACAACGAAAAACAAAATGAAGTACCTCAGGGGTCACATCTATGTCAAGATCCGTGGGATCAAAAATAAAGGAGTCATCAACAGAATAAATTAGGACTCCCTCTGTTGTTGCAGCTGCAAAACTTCGCCCTGTTGGAGCAATTCTGAGGGATTTTGTCCGAATGATAGGCCTTCCACGGTTGGGCAGCGATCCAGGTAGATCATAGGCCAACTTTCCTTGAGTTTGTTTATCGATTCCTTCTTCAATATCACTGTCCTCATCATCTATTAAATCAAGTGGGCCAGCATCTGTCATTCTCTTCGAGTTCAGGAAGTCAAGCACTCCATCAAGTGAGAGATTGTGCGTTATTTGAAATCGACGGAGCAGAACCTGTGTGTTAATATATAAGACCCTAATTACCACTTTGAATATTAAACAGACACAAATTAATGCACTTAAAACTGATGCCGCAGTATAATCTTGTATCCTTGTTCAATATCCCCATGTATGGCAACAGCTCTGAGCTTTCCAGTAAATGAATGGAATACAACAATTTCAGGTGAAGATGATACTTTAACAACTCCTATTGTTCAAAAGAAAAATAAATAAATATTTTATAATAGAAGCATTTTAAACTAACCTGATCAGACACATCGTACATACATATAAATTTGCTATTTCCACCAGCTAGTATGTAACTGCCATCAGCAGAATAGCATAAAGTTGTGAAACACTTTCCTGCAGTTGAGTTAGCTGCTGATCTACGATCAGACATTAGACGCCCTCCAGAAATATCTCTACGGCCCTCAATGGTGTACATCAACACACCATCTATAGGGTCCCAGAAATGAATTTGCCCATCTAATGTGCTGGAAGCCAGTTGCCTCCCATCTGGACGATAAACCACTGTAAGAACATCGTGAGTGTGAGGAAATGATTCAACAGCACCCTTTCCTTTAAAAACATCCCACAAGCGAACAGTTTTGTCCCACGAAGATGAAGCTAAAACATCCTGCAGATGCAACAGAAAAGTATGTGAATTCCCAGGGATCAATAGACATGAAAGCCGCACATCAAATGGTTGGAAACCTATAAACATCAAACCACTAAAAATGTAATCTGTCAACATGCCTGTCAGTGGTTAGTTACTTGAGCTTCACAGGGAAAAATTCAGTCAGTTCCCATATAGGTCTGGGAGTGCATACAATAAAGGTGCAGAAATAACAGGGAGAAATACTATTTTTAGCTTATGCTTAACTGTAACAAGCCAACTGCACAATCATGATATCACTTACAGTGGTAGGAGAGAACATTAGTCCATGCACAGGACCTTCATGACCACTAAGGACATCCAACAAACGCCCTGTCTTCATAGACCAAACAAATACCTATTGCAAATATAGAGAAACTAATCGTCAGGAAAAATCAAATTAAAAATCAGACTCAGTAGCCATAAGCAATGACAGTAAGTACCTCAAATGAATCTAGAGTGCCTGCACATATTACGTCACCACTTTGATCTGCTGCCAAGGAAACAAATTGCCTTGAAGAAGGAGTGGTAAACGTCCTAAAATTTCGATAGCGGAACAAATCCCACGCACGAACAGTCCCGTCCAGAGATGCACTCAAGAGACAATGGTTATTAGCCATGAAATGGAGAGCTGTAACAGCATTTGCGTGCTCTGAGAAGGTTACAAAGCAAAAGCCTGATGAAACTGTCCACACCTGTAAAGAACAAGCATTTAACAATTTTACATGACATTATTATTGATCAAAAGAAAGTTCTTCAAGCAGAATAAATGAAGAAGGTTGAGACAACAATAGAACAACTAGATATGAAGCTTTAAAAGCAAAATTTACAGGGTACCAATAATATGCTTTTCTTATCGTATAACTGACGAAAATTCCCATCAATAATTGCTAATGCTCCTCCCAGGTAAGTTTACATAAAGCTAAATCCACAACATGATAAGCCAGCCAACTAACTAGTTGCAATCTCTTTCATTCAATCCAAAAAGTGAACAACAATGCTTCTCAAACGACCACAACTTAACTTTGTCGTTGAAGCATCTCTAAATGATTCACTTACCTTCACTTTGTTATCATCAGCTCCGGTGGCCAACAACTGTGAATCGGGAGAATAAGCCAAACAATTCACATCAAAGTAATGACCTTGCTGCTTCAATACATAACTCTCAGACCGCCATTCCCACACAAGTAACTGCCCTAACTTGGCACATCCAAATGTCAACCAATTTCCAATCCCATTAAATGCTGCAGTAGTAATCTTCTCCCTTGAAATTGACAACAAATGCATGCAAACAAAATCCGGCATTTGGTACAACCCAAAAACACCGTTAGAAAACCCCACTACCACCATATCAAGCTCCCTATGGTAATCACAAGCCGACAACTTTGCCGGAGCTTGCATAAACCCATCCTTCCTCAGCAACTCCCACTTCCCCTTATGCAAATATTCCTCCTTTTCCTCTAAACCGTCTTCCTTTCCATCAAAATCCTTCCTTTTCTTCACATTATTCTGACCATCACATTCCCCATCCCTCTCCGGTGTCTTGGGGGAAGGCGGCTCAGAACTCTCCCCATCAGCTCCATCCACCCTCCCACCAACCCCACTATACCCCCAACTAAAAATGTACCCATCACGAGCCAACGTATAAACCCTGTTAACCTTCTTACTTTTATTATCATAACCAAAGAAGCAACCCATCACGGTATCCCTATGCCCTAGAAACAAAAAGGGTTTATTCAAAATCCCATCTTTCAATTTCTCAACACAAAACATCCTCGCTGTCAAATCCTTAGACCCAACAAGCAAATACCTACTATCACTATCCCAATCCAAGGCTGTAACAGTCTCTTCACAATCCGCCAACGTCCTAACCAATTCAAAAGCGAAGACTGCCTTACTAAACAGCGGTGACCGCCAAATTTGGACCAACTTCCCGGTGGCCACCGCAATGAACTTGCCGTCAGGACTAAATGCAAGGGCGTGTACGGTATACTTGAAAGTAATCCGATGAAGAACAACGCGGCGGGGGATGTTTATAAAGTGGCAGCGGTTGTTCTCGTCGACGGTTAGGAGAAAGACGCCATCAGGAGAGGCGGCAATGCGGCGGATGTTGGAGGAGGATTGCACCGGTAGGGTTATGGTCTGTGATTTTAAGAGGTCTGTGATCGTAACTCGGTTACCGACCGGGGAAATTAGTCGAGTGTTGTCAGTGACAACGGCGTTGCCTCCTCTATAAGGAGCTCCCAACAGGTTCTGGAACCTGTAATACATCACTCGCTTGAAATTTGCACAAAAAACCCACAATTGGAAGCCTAAATGAGTCTATTAGGGTTTAAGGGGTTGGTCTAGGGTTTATCATTGCCGAGTTCCGTAAGGAGGGGGTGGACGGGTTTGCGAGCCGGAAACCCGACCCGATTAAGAAAGAGAAGTTGGTTATTTTATTTAGCTACTAAAAAAGAATTTCGAATGTATTTATCAAACTATTACAAGCTCTTTACTAATTTTTTTAAATTTCCATCTCATTAAATTGTATCGAAGCTATTAGGGTTATCCTTAAAATAAAAGCGGTTGATTTTATTATTCAGTGATGTTAATAATGATTACATTAAACTGAGTTTATAATAATATATAAGTATGTAAATTTGTTGTTACGAAGAAGCCGCCATGTTGCAAGTAATGCCAACAAAGTAAGAAGAGTTAAAATTTGAACGACAACATGACTAAAACCATCCAATAAGATGGAATACGAGCCTACACCGATATACTCTAAGATCCCACTTCAAAAATTATAGAGGATATAAATCTGAAACTTTAAGAGCTCTCAGGTTCTTACGTAGCCTGTACACTTCTGCGCATAAAGAGTCATCACATACTTGATTGGTCAACTGCTGATTGATCGCTGGCCCCCTACTCAGCATCAGGTTTCTAGCAGCCTTCGGGTTCCCTAGTAGCTTCAACTCCCACATTACCACTGGAGGCGAGATGTCCGTAATTGATCCGATCAAGGAGCTGTGCTCAGGGGACTAGAGGATCATCAA
>JANIIA010000005.1:6233098-6245602 GCA_027478495.1 Erythroxylum alaternifolium | reverse complement strand
TATATGTATATTACTTACAAAAGAATCTTGGTACCTTTTGACCAGATATATAACGCTCACACAAATAAAACCAAACTTTTTTGTTTACAATAGGAGTTAAAGTTACATGTAACTGAAGAAGATAAAGTTACATGTAAATACACTTGCTTTCCAGGGCACTATATTTACATAACTCCAACATACACATGACAGGAATCTCATTATCATGATCTCATCATGATTTCCTTAATACTATGTAATGTATCAAGGACTTAATTAGTACAATTTAAGATCACTATCAATTCATAAAGAACAAGAACATTAAATTAGTGAAAATGCCTTTTATTAGTGATAAAGATTTGTACAATAGGAGTTAATGGCGATGGCCTTTAGAGCACATCTTTAACAGATAGTTACAGCTTATATTATGTATTATTGGGTAATTTAGTATATTTTTAGTTGTTAATTAGATGATTTGTGAATGTTTAAGTTTATAATTATGTTAGTTTGATTATGTGTTCGTGTTTTTGAATGTTATGTGGATTAGAGCGTTTTATTGGGCTTTAATTTTATACGTTTAAGGTGTTTTGATGTTTTTGTTAGTGTTTGAGATTAGGTCAAGAAGATCAGAGAAGCTTAGAGAAACCTTGGAGAAGACTCAGGGTCACGATCGTGGCAGGCATGATACAGATGCGAGGATCTTCTTCTATTTTTATTTTTGGAAGGTTGTTTTGGACTTTTTGACCTGGGTAAAACCTAGTTTTACCCCAAAAAGGCAAAAACCCTATAAAAGGAAAATAAAATCACCTAATCAAGGGAGCCTCCATCTTACCAATTAAAAAAAAGGCCAAGAAGGAGAAAAAAGAGAGAAGAGGAGAGAAGAAGAAAAGGAGTTGCTATAGTCACCATCAACCATCCTTTACAATTTAACTTCTGATTTCATATTTTTGTTTATTTCATTTAATGTATGAGATGGATATGAGGTTGATGACTATTTGTTTAAGGATGTTCTAAACTTCACTTGGGATTTGGTCTTGAATGACTTGTGATTTGATTTCTTTTTATAGCAATGTGTTGGGTATTGTGATTGTTTATTGTTTTTATATAATTCGTTAACAAATTGAGAGAGTAACATGATTAGGTTGGATAATGAAAGTTAACAACCTAATAGATCACATAAATAATCAAATCGGTAATTATACAATGAGAGATCATGTGTGAGGACCCAATTGTTTATTAGAGTGCTTAAGAACTAATTGGATTGTAGATTGTTTGTTAATCGAGAAATTGTAATTTCAGAGAATTAGATTCAATTAAGGATTATGATTTAGGATTTAATGATTAGTGTTGAGGCAAGTCTTAATCTATTTAAAACCCTTAAAATATTGCAAGCATAAAGGTCATGGGTATAGCATGTGAGGTGTCAATCCCTCAAGGAGTTGTTAAACAAATATAATTCTAATTGTCTAAGGTCTAAAGAATTATTTAAAAATAAAAAATTACATAGAAAATTAAACACATGAAGATGATTGATTGGAATAAAAAGGTAAAATTAACATATAGAGTATCAAATTGAGCATCACCAAATTAACAATGAAAATTAGATAAGAAAGATCAGTCGAATATGAGAAGCCAAATTTATCCTATCATCAAATGCTAACATGACTACTTTTGAGTTAATACAGTATCAGTACTAAACACTTAAGCCCTCTAATAGACAACCAGGTCCTCATACAAGATCTCTCTTTGTCTAAATTCTCGATTTTATTTACAGGATCTGTTAGATTGTTTAACTCTCATTACCTAATCTAATCATTTTTTATCGGTTCATTATATCGATTCATTACTGAGCCATACAAATACAATAAATAATCAGAACACTAAATATATTAATATCAAAAGAAATCACATTATCATTGATTCAAGAACAAATTCATAAAGAAGTTGAGAACAACATTATCAAACCCAAATCCATTACTAACAATTCCATCTTATACGTTTAAAAGAAAGAACAAAATGAAGTCACTTGGAAAGGTCAGAATCGCTTAAGAAGATGGCAGCATAGTAGCCTCCTTCTTCTCCTCTTCCTTTCTCCTCCATATCTCTTTTTTTTCCTCTCAACTTGGATCTTTCTTAAAGTGGCAGAGGTTGGAGCTATTTTCTATGTCATTTCTCTTTCTTTATATAGTATTTTCCATTTAGGGTAAACCTTAGGGTTTTCCTATTCCCAAAGAGTTTGAAAAGTCCCTCAAAAACTTAAGTCCGAAAGGTTGTCCATGTCTTCTGTCATGTAGGCCATGAAGGTGCCACGATCATAGTCTCATTTGCCACGATCATAATGGGCTACGATCTTGTTATTGGGGTGTTGGTTCTAGACTATCGTAGGGGGAATTACTCTCTTAAGTTATAATCCTGTGCCCTAAATCATTAACCCTAATTAAATGATGAAATTTGCAATCTCTCAATTAACAAATGACCCATAATTGAAATTAGATCGAAAGCCTCTACTAAACTACTGGGTCTTATATGGGATCTCTCTCTACACAAAACTGATATAATTAACTAAATGGTCTATTGGATCGCCTAACTTTTGGTATCCCAATCCAATCATTTTTATCCAGCTCACCCTTTCATTTTGTTACCTAAATATGGAAAAATCGAAGTTAATCATAACACCCAGTCAACAAAACAAAAAATCAACTATATTAACATTAAATTAAAGTAAAATCCCGAAGGAAGAGTTAGAAAGTTGTCAACAATCCAAAGCTCATTATCATACAATCCATTTCCATCTTATACATTAAATGAACAAAAATGAAACAAAAAGGAAATATAACTTGGATAAGACAATCCAAGAAGGCAACAGCATCGACAAACTACTTAATCTAGGAAGCAGCAGTGTTGGGACTCGCTTCTTATTCCTCTTCTTCTTCTCTCTCTCTCTTGAAATTTCCAAAAGTGGCAGAATGTAAAAGCTTCCTAGGGTTACATCATTAAGTCTTATATATTATTTCCAATTAGGGCAACCTAGGGTCTTTTCTGAGTCTGAAAGGTCTAAAAAATCCATCCCAAACTTAATTTGGGACTGCTATTCGTGTATCTGTCACACAAGCCACGATTATGACCTATAATTCTACAATTGTGGACTAGAGTTTTTCCTTTTGTCATGATTATGGCATATAAGGCCATAATCGTGACTCTTTGCACCTGTTTCTGTCACGATCGTGGCTTACTGACCATGATCGTAGGCCTCTGCTTTTGTTCGAGTCTACTCCAAAACTTCTTTGTTCTTTGATATTAGCCATAAAACTCTAGCAAACTCATCAAGGTATCTCAAATGCACAACATTGAAGCTCAAAACCATACTCTCACCTATAAAACACTTCAAACACAAATATTTAATAAACTAACACAATTTTAGCCTAAACACAGACTAAATAATCAAATTCACAACTAAACATACACCAAACTACCCACAAAACTTGATGCAATCTGTAGCTATCAACATCCCCATACTTTAACTTTTGCTTGTCCCTAAGAAAAAACAAAACAAGCAAAACAAAATAAGCAAAACAAAATAAGTAAAACACAAGAGACATACAAATGCAATAATGAGGCAATGGCGTCAAACTTCACGAAACAAATTTAACTTCAAACACTATCCCTTAAGATGTTCTTACTTATTAACATTTGAAATCTGCATCTAAGTACCTTGGACTAAATATACAACTAATCCAAACTTTAATGTTAAGTTTATTCATCCCTATCACTTGCACACAAACATTGATCATCATTCGGTCAATAAAAAATGTGACTATCCCTAAGCAAGTTTTCATGAAAATTGAAGCTTTTTATAAAGATCAGTAGTCCTACTTCACAAAACACTATTTTTGTTGATTTTGATTGATATGAACCTAGCATTTTTACATGAAGGCAAACATTTGTGGTGAATGTCGATCTGGTTACTCAACTAGGTCATGTTTTTATTAAGCGGCTTGGTTGGAATGTCATTATAGCCTTTTGACACGAAGGCATATATTTGTGATGCGTGTTGATTCGGTTACTTAGCTACATCATATTCAAAACTAGCTACTAGCTCTATTCATAACTCGAAGGCCAACGGAATAGTTAATTGCTTATGATTTACACTTTTTAATTATTTTAATTATTACATATCTCATTTCTTTAGCTAGTATTTCTCATAAAAAGTTATTAGTGATGCTACTTATTCGATTGGCCTACAATTATAAATGAATGTGACAAATTGTTAGGGTGAATAAATTAACATCGTATCCTAATTAACCTATATATTTAGCCAAAGTAACCTAGGTCACTAATTTCATAAGCTAATAAATCATCGCAACCTAAAAGATTATGTTCAAATTTAAACCAATTTCGTTAAGTCCTAGCCATTGACACATTCACACAAATCACATAATGCACCCTAAAGCAAACTAACGTGCAAAAATCAAATTTAAAATAAAATCATACAAGCACACAACCATTGACATTCAACATAAAAATAACAACGCATATACCTTCCTACACTTAAACAACATATTGTCCTCAATGTGAGGAGAACAAATAAAAAAAGCAACACATATGGTAATAAAACAACAGGATAAGAAAAACATAAAAATAAAATAAAATAATAAGACAAGGGTTAGAGCATAAGAATCCATCATAGTGATTGAGATGGTGATGATGTCGATGTCTAAAACTAAATGCGCTTGACGCCTAAGATTGTTGCCCTATCTTATAATTGCTCTAAAAAAAGTAAGAGAGTTAGCAATCAAAACTATTCCAATTAATTAAAAACTTATTTTTTGAATTTAAAACAAATATAACTACACAAAAATGTAAATCTAAGTACTAAACATGTTAATTTAGGGTCATTAACTTGACCTTGCATCTTTGGAATCTCAGTTTTGATCAATTATAAGTGGCTTGCTTCCTCCCTTCTCATTCAACATCAATTTTGTAGCCTATGAGCAAGCTACAAATTGTAAGATAATGAAAAGGACATAATCTATCAAATGAAGGAAACCAAATAAGTTTAGTAATTTCCTTTTCGGTGACAAATTGTGAATAAAATAGGAATAACAAAACTCCTTAAATCTTCCATTAAATCTAGTAGTTTGTCTTGTAAAAGGGTGAGTTGTTTGTATCCTTCCTCAGTCACCCCCTTCTCCTCTTCTTCTTGCACTTTATGAATAGAGAATTTTGTGTCTTTTTCAACCTCTTTATCATGTATCCTCTATTCTTCTTCTTCTTGCTTCTTAAAAGATTTAACCATATCAATTCTCCTTAATGAGGGTAGAGGGGGAATGTATGAAGGATCCTCATTCTTTCCTTTATTCGTTTTATACTTCTCTTGGTCTTCTACAAGGTTCAACTGGTCTATCTATTGATTCTCCAAACTCTTTCCCACTCCTAAGTGTGATAGTCTTACATTGCTCTATTGAATTTACTTGATATTGTGCAGATAATTTTCCATACTTCTCTTACAAAACTCCCTACAAAGTTGGCCCATTTGAACCTTTAGGTTGTGAATATAAGAGGCATGGTTTTTCATTACTTGCTCAAACTTCTCTTCCAGTCTTTTATAGGCCTCATCCATGTTCATGAGCTTATCTATGATCTTGTCTAATTTAGAATCCCATAAATTGGACTTATCTTACTTAAATCCAAATAGGTCTTGATGTCCCAACTGAGTCCTTATATTATTGGACTAACAAAAATTTGGGTGGTTCTACCACCTCAGATTGCACATGTTCTAATAAGAATGATGACTTCCTAAACCAAATTGTTCCTCACTGAAGTCCGAAAGGGTCCTTTGGTTCCTATAATTTATTTCCTCCATCATTTAACCTTTTGGACACCTTGTAGTTGCCTAGTGATGTCCAAATTGATGAGTCTTCTACTTAACACCCAAACTTCCTTCTCTCATTTTCCCCCCTTTATCCTTAGACTAAAAGAATTAGACTAATCCTATGTCTCTCGACAAAGGTACCAAAAACTTGATCAAGGTGTCGAGTCTTACAATTTATATCCCTTAACTATTTCAAGTGCACAAGTCATAAGTTGTAGTATTTAAAGGGTCGATCCCACGAGGAGAGTAAATTGATCTAAACATAGGTCGATCCCACAAGGAGAGTAAATTGATCTAAACATAGGTTATCTAAGGCTAAAAAATTAATAAAATGAAATAAGAATATATAAACAAGAATTTGATTGTAGATATTCAACTCAAGAAATTAACACAAAACAAGAATTGAAATTCAACAACACAAAAGGCCACTTAATGTTAACCTAGCTAATTATATGTTATCGAGGTGTTGGTTCTAAATTATCATAGGGGCAATTACTCTCTCTCAAGTTATAATCCTGTGCCCTAAATCATTAACCTTAATTAAATTATGAAATTTGCAATCTCTTAATTAACAAATGACCAATAATTAAAATTAGATGGGAAGCTCTCTACTAAACTACTGAGTCTCATATGGGATGTCTCTTTGCAAAAAAGTTGATATGATTAATTACATGATTTATTGGATCGCATAACTCTTGTTAACCCAATCTAATAATTTTATTTAGCTCACCCTCTTGATTTGTACCTGAAATATGCAAAAATCAAAGTTAATCACAACACGTAATGAATAAAACATAAAATTGACTTTATTAACATTAAATCAAAGTAAAATCTCAAAGTTAGAACATTGTCAACAATCCAAAACCCATCATCTTACAATCCATTTCATTCTTATACGTTAAATGAACAAAAATGAAATGGAAAAAAAATAGAACTTATATCGAACAATCCAAGAAGGCAGTAGAATCAAGAGACCACCTAATATGGGAAGCAATAACCTCGATACCCTAGGGAGCTTCTACGTTCTGCCACTTTTAGAAAATTTAAGAGAATGTAAAAGTGGCAGAAATATTAATTCTTATATAGTATTTCCAATTAAGGCAACGTTATGGTCTTTTCCAAGTCTGAAAGGTCCAAACAATCCCTTAAAAACTCAAGTCGAGACTGTTATTATCATATCTGTCAAGTAGGCCACAATCATGGCTTAAAGTTTTATCTTCTGTCACGATCGTGGTAGACAGGGCCACAATCGTGACTCCTTGCACTTGATTCTATCACGGCCTCTACTTTAGTTTGGGTCTCCTCTGAAGCCCCTTTATTCTTCGATATTAGCCCTGAAACACTAAAAAACTCATCATGGCACCTTAAATACACAACATTGAAGTTTAAAAGCATGCTCTAACCCATAAAACTCTTAAAACACAAATATTTAACAAACTAACATAATTATAACCTAAACAAACACTAAATAATCAAATTAACAACTAAAACTACACCAAGCTACCCACTAAAACTCTATGCAATCTATAACTATCAACACATCAAGGCACCTTAAATACACAAAATTTAAGCTCAATGGCATGAAGTAAATAACTTGTTATTATAGAAATCATGTATAATATGCAAAATACACAAGAAGGGGGATGAATTGTGTTAAATCGTCTAAAATAGTAATCTTTAAAAAACTTCTTGATTTTTTTGAAAGACTTAAACAATTACAAAACAACACACTTATTTTGTTTGAGTAATTGCAACAGCGAAAATAGTATATATTCTTCTAACAACAAGAAATTAAAGAGATAAGGGTTAGAGAATATGACATTGCGATTTATACTGGTTCACCCTTAACCTTTAGGCTATATCCAGTCCTCAGGGTTTATCTGAGATTTCACTATCTCTTGGAACTTTACAAGTATTATTTCTCACTTCTAGAGCCTCTTTAGGTCTCTTTCACAAAATATTCTTTATTTACTATCTTAGCCTCTTCAGGCTTTAGCCTTCCCTTCCACTAGAAAAGATACTGTTTAAGTTTTCTACACTCACGTTACAGGTGTTCTTGACTCTCTTCTTCCTTCTTTTCACTCAGGATATTTTTACAGTATATTCACTTAATTACATAATTATTTCGTGTGAGTAGAGAGTACAGAGTTGAAAATTCAAAGTTTTATATTTTGTATATGATTACAAATGATATTTATAGTTTAATTCTCCAATAGTCTTTTTGAGAAAACTACTTGTAGAATCTTCAGAGATCAGTTATTAGTTGACTTCTGTAACTAACACCAATTAACTAACTAACTAACTCACTCACTCACTAACACTGTAGATTATTCTTCAATTATGTCATCTTGATTTGATTTATATGCTTCGTCTTATGCCTTGACTTCATCTTATGTCTTCGCTTCATCTGATGACTTCGCTTCGTCTTATGACTTTGCTTCGTCTGATCTGTCTTGCACTTTTGTCTTAGTGAGCTCTTTGAATATCATTTTGATTTGATGATTTATGCTACCTAGCACTTAATAAACTCATTAAAACAGTTCACGCATTTCTTTTACTATTATTATTTAACTTTCATCAAAATTAATAGAAGAAGTGAAGTCTTCTAGACTTAACAATCTCCCACTTTTTAATGATAACAAATAATCATAATATTAGAAGATAAAAGATATTTAGACGAATAATTTTCAGATAAATAATGCAAGATATACAATGCATATATAAGAAAAAGAAATTTCTAATACTAATTCTTCTTTCCTTTCTACTATTCTCCCCTATTAGTTATTAATAAAAAAATATCATTTCAGGCGCTTCAAGATTTCAGAGAACATGTGCTGAATATTAGTGCGGATCGTCTTGAGGTCTTCTTCTATAGTCACACGTAAAAGTGCTACTTCCTCATGAAGATCACCCACTGAGTCACTTAGATCATTAACCTTAGTATCAATTTCTTGAATATGTTTAGCTAAAGCTACTTGATCTTCCTTCTGCTTTTGACTAGTTTTAGTCCATGTGATGAAATTCTTCAAGAACTCTGAATTATCGATAGAATCTTGTAGCTTTTCACTTAGTGGATGAAGGTACTCAGAGACAAACGATTTTCTGATTGAATCCCAAAAGGAGCAGCAGGATTTGACTTATACAGCATTGACTGCATTATAATTCCATCATTTCAGAGAAGATCAATTTCAACTGGAATACAGTTAGAAATATAACAACCAAATATTTATAGACGAATAGCTAGAAAATCATCACTTGCAATCAAAGGAATAGATGTTGCCGCAGGTGTCATTGATACAGATTATCATGGAACAATCTACGTCATTCTGGTAAATACAAATCCTACTGAATATTTTGTGGATATTGGTAATGAAATAGCTCAGATTATATTTGAGTCATATCATGTGCCACAAATTCAGATAAATGAAAATTTATCTGGTACAGAAAGAATGTCAAGTCCAATTGACAAAGAAAGAGGAAAGATGGTTGTCTTTAAACAACCAACAGAAATCTTAAATATCATCACAGATGATAAAAAGGAAAAACCGAAAGGAAGGATCAACAATCAGCTGTACAACTTTGACATACAATGCAAAATTTCGGGATGTAAGGATTTTCAATTAAGAGCAATTTTGGATACAGGAGCAACAAAATGTTGTGTCAAGTCGGATGTGATTCCAAAAGAAGCAAAAGAAAAGATCAATTATGCTACGGAAATCTATGGGATCAATTCAGTATTCAAATCTGAAGAAAAGCTGAAAAATGGAATTATGATCATTGGAGAAAATGCATACCGAATACCTTTTACATTTTGTGTTCCAATGAATACACAGGATGGTATTCAGTTTGTCATAGGATGTAACTTCATAAGAGCACAACAAGGAGGAATACGCTTGGAAGGAAATACGGTTACATTCTATAAGAACTTGTCAAAAGTCTCGACAAGTACAGAAATAAGGATAGCCACAATGGTTATACCTGAACTAGAAATAGAAGCAGATGAGTACTACACCATGAAAGACATGGCGTATTTCAACATTGGAAGGAATATTCCACAATACTCAAAAGAAATCTACGAATGTTTGAAAGAAATGGATCAATTGGAATACATTGAGAAAGATCCACAAAAACATTGGTCAAAGAATGGGCTGTTGTGCAAAATTGATATTATTAATCCTGTAGAACACTTCAAATCGGAAACCCATCAACTTGGACAACCAGTGGTGCTGATCTGGGGCATTTAACTGCTGCTGCAAGAGATGCTTCAATGTCTTGTGGTCTGTGTGTACCTTGAAGGACCTTCCCAAAAGGTAATGCCTCCAATGCTATGTGGCTAGCACTAAAGCCATAATTTCCTTTTCATACATGAATTTGGACATGGCAGTAGCAGATAAAACTTTGCTGAAATAAGCAATGGTTATTTTCCAGCATAAGGACAGCCCCCAATCCAATACCAGAGGCATCACATTCCATAGTAAATTCCTTGGAGAAATCCGGTAGAGTGAGGACCGGAAAGGAAATCAAACAATTCTTCAACTTATCAAAGGCTCCTTGCGCTTCAGGTCCCCAAGAGAAATTGTCTTTCTTTGTGAGTTCCGTGAGTGGCCGAGCGATTTTCCCATAGTCTTGGATAAACTTCCGGTAGTATCTAGTGAGACCAAGAAACCCTCTCACCCCTGTAACATTCTTAGGTATAGGCCAATCTTTAACACATTGGATCTTAACAGGATCCATTGCTACACCTTCAGCTGAAATAACATGTCCTAAATACTCAATGGATTGTTGTCCGAATAAGCATTTCTTCTTATTTGCAAAGAAATGATGTTCAATTAATAGCTGTAGAGCTTGTTCCAAGTGGTTGAGGTGCTGCTGCTGCCTACTACTGCTATAGATCAAAATGTCGTCAAAAAATACCAGCACTCTTTTCCTTAGAAGTGGTCTAAATATCGAATTCATAGTAGATTGAAAAGTGGACGGGGCATTCATAAGTCCGAAAGGCATAACTAAATATTCGTAATGGCCTTCATGAGTTCAAAATGTTGTTTTATGAATATCTTCTATCTTAATCCGTATTTGGTGGAAACCAGACTTCAAATCAATCTTATAAAAATACTTGGAACCATGCAATTTGTCAATAAGCTCATTAATAGTGGGAATGGGAAACTTGTCAGGGATTGTTACCTTGTTTAAGGCACGGTAGTCCACACACATCCTCCATGAATCGTCCTTCTTTTTAACTAGAATTATTGGACTGGAAAAAGGGCTCGTGCTGTGTCTAATCGCACCTAATTCTAGCAATTCCCTGACCTGCTTCTCAATCTCATCCTTATGGTAGTAAGCATACCTATAAGGACGTACACTTATTGGATTGGACCTATTATATAGATTAATGACGTGATCATGATTCCGTGAAGGAGGAAGACCCCTCGATTCCTGGAACACCAATCGGTTTGCATGTAGGACAGAAGTTAGCTCTTGAATTTGGGCTGGAATTAATGTAGTACTAGCCTCCGAAACAAGCACATTAACCTCAGACTCTTGCTGTTCATCCTGAAACTCCATCACAATGGAATGGAGTACCCCTTGCAAGGCAGAAATTTGTTGGGGCTGCATAAAGCCTTGCCCTCTCAATGTGGTTACTTCTTTTCCATGTTCAAAACCCCAACTCAATGTCTTTTGCTTGAAATCCGCCCTCACTTCTCCTAGAGTTTCCAGCCATCCTGCACCCAAGATCAGATCTATTCCTCCCAACTGCAAAATATATGCGTCAATTAGCAGCTCCACATTCCCTACTAACACCACAATTCCCTTACACCGTCCTTGTGAAAAACACTTTGTGCCATTACTCAGTTTCACTCCATACGATTCGGTTGGAGTCACATTCAAACCCAAGGTATCTACTAATTCCTATGAAAGATAATTATGACTTGCTCCACTGTCTATGAGGAGCAAGATTGGAACTACCACCAACTTACCCTCAAATTTGAGAGTCTTAGGCTCTGTTTGGATGAAGGGTTGAGGATGGAAGGGGATGGAACGTAACACGCTTCCATTGTTTGGTTGAAAGTTTCATAATGGAATGGAATGGAATGAGATGAAAACGGAAGGTTTCATGTTACATTTCATTCCATCCTAAACAGTGAAAATAAGAAACCTCCGATTCAGAAAGTTTAGGATGGAGCATAAACTAATAAATGTATACTACCTAATACACCCTCAATAATTTTTGTAATACCATCTATGACCAAGTCATAATATTATATTAAATAAGATTAATATATTAAACAAAATAAAATATATTAAATAATTAATAATAATATTTTTATATAATTAATTATAAAATGTATATAATTAATTATAAAATAAAAAATTAATAAAATTTATTAATAAAAAATAGAAAATATATAAAAATTATTCTTTTATTATTTAAATATATTTCTTTATAAATAAAAATAAAAATAAATTATTTATATATATAAATTACATAGAATTTAATAAAATAAAATATATTAAACAATTATTAAAAATATTTTTATATAATTAATAATAAATTGTATATAATTAATAAAAATTAATAAAATTAATAAAAAATTTTATTAATGAAAATAAAAATATATAAAAAATTATTCTTTAATTGTTTGTATATATTTCTA
>JANIIA010000005.1:6188226-6219762 GCA_027478495.1 Erythroxylum alaternifolium | reverse complement strand
GAGATGTGGTAATTTACCACATCTGGACCCGTTTCTTTGGTCCGACCCGTTCTCTGGAAACGGGATGTTACATTAAACTTGTCAAGAAGACGTTGAGATCACTGTCTCCAAGATTTATTTGAAAAATTGCAGCAATAGAGGAGGCCCACGACATCAATGATCTGTCATTGGAGAAAGTAACTAGAATTCTTACAAATTTTGAATGAATCTTTTAAGTGGTAAGCAAGAAAAAAGCAAAGGACTAACATTATAGGTTGAAAGTAGAAAAGGTGTGAATGATGCAGAAGATGAATGTGATGAAAATGAAGATTTGGTATGAAAGGCTCACACAATTTCTCATCAGGCAAGGATATAAACGAGGTAGCGTTGACAAAACTTTGTTTATTCAAAAGTTCAAATATGATTTTGTGATTGCTCAGATCTATGTTGATGATATTGTGTTTGGTGCCACACATCCGATGATGGTAGATGAATTTGTTGAATTAATGACATCCAATTTGAAATGAGTATGGTATGTGAGTTGAATTTATTTTTGGGCAAGTTAAACAAGTGAAGGATGGAATTTTTATATCGTAAACCAAATATGCCAATAGTTTAATTAAAAAGTTCGGTCTTGAGAATGTCAGACATGCAACACTTATGAGTGTTTCAACAAAACTAAACAGAGATGAGAATGGTAAAAACATTGATGACAGTCTATACTGTAGCATGATTAGAGGCTTATTATACTTGATCGCGAGTAGGCCAGAAATCTATTTCAGCGTTTGGGTAATATGCTCGCTATCAAGCCAACCCAAAAGAAACACATTTCATAGCCGTCAAGAGGATCATCAAGTATGTAAGCATAACATCTAATTTTGGGATATGGTATACATTTGACTCGACATCTCATCTAACAGGATATAGTGATGTGGATTGAGCTAGAAACTTAGATGATTGGCAAAGCACTTCAAGAGGTTGTTTCTTCCTAGGAAACAATTTGATCTTTTGGTACAACAAGAAGCATAATTCAATTTCACTATCGACTGCTGAAGTAGAATATATCGCTGTAGGTAGTTGTTGTTCACAACTTCTTTGGATGAAACAAATGTTAGAAGATTATGGGATTGATCAGAAAGTGTTAACTATCTTATGTGATAACAAGAGTGTCATAAAGATTTCCAAGAATCCAGTTTAGCATTCAAGAATGAAACATATTGATCTCTGGTACCACTTTATTTGAGACCTTGTGGAAAACAAAATAGTCACTTTGTCACATATATCTATGGAAAAGCAGTTGACAGATATCTTTACGAAACCTTTTGATGTAGTACGGTTTGAACTTCTTCGGGAGGCTTTAGGACTTTGTGCTTTACATTATTGATGTATTTTTTATTTAAAAAAAGGAAAAGAAAAGAAAAGTTTAAAAAAACGATACCTTGAGTTTTCGTTAAAGGGATTCAAAATCCGTACCAATTTATTTCCATTACCGCCTACATTTTGTTATTGCCACCTGTGTCTTTATCCTTCCTTCTTCTCATATTTGTAAACACTTAAGCTAACAAGCACTCATGAAGTTTTGAAGGGTTCTTTACAGTGGGAATAGATCTTGCCTTCTTCATGTGGGAATAAAGTCAGCACTCTTCACGGTGTTGTTTGTTGAATAGATCCTGCTCTCTTCAAGTTTGAAGGTCTCTTCCTAGTGGGAATAAATCTTGCTCTCTTCACGTGGGATTAAAGCAGCTCTCTTCACGACATTGCTTATTTCCTCTTCAAGTTTGGTTCATTTTGATTGAGATTTTGCTCAAGACACCCACAACATTGGGATTGAAATTTTTCTCCATGGATTCAGTATCTACGTGAAATTTGTGAATCTCCATTGAAGACCCGCATTTTTCTCTTCATGGTATTGTGTCTTTCACTTCAAGGTTGATTTAATTTGTTGATTTTGGCTAGATTTTTGCTGTTCTCAAAACGTATGGGCAAAAACAAAGAGAAAATGCTCCTTTCGATGTCGGACAAGAAGACAACAGCTCCAACACGTCGTTCCAGTAGATTAATGCTCAATCCAACATCTGGAAGGAAACTTACCAAGGCTGGTCATCCTGTACGGCTCCACTTGAAATTCCCGACACTACCTTTGTTTGGGAAAAAGTACTAGATCCAGATTATGACATCACTCAGGTAATTTATCCATTATTGAAGAATCTGCTTCAAATTTTGATGAAACTCCTGCACACCTGCTCCACCATCTGCACCTTCTATGGCCTCTTGAAAATGTACAAAGATGTGGGCTCGAAAATCAACCCGATCACCACGACATAATCTTTCTGTCCGCCTAACAGTGGATAACGCAATTTTCTTTAATTTTTACTCTTCCGTGGCTGAATAGAAATGGGCAACTCGTAACAATGTCGGCTTTGTTCTTGATCGCCTAATCAATTTAGAGGAGTTTTAACAACATGGACTGGACGTTTTGTTATCGGAGCGATTTTTATTGCAAGCTTCACTACTTCCGTAACATTATGATTCTGATCTGGTAAAAGAATTTTACTGCAATATGTCTTGTGATATTCTGAATGAGACTGTTATGAGTTATAGGGCAGTATATGTGCAGGGTCGGGTAGTCCGTTTTGCTGCTAGCATAAATCTATTTATGAGATTTGATAATTTGATTGGCGATCTACTTTATGATGATGATTGGAATGTGTCTAATGACTTAATTGCTACGGTACTGACTAGTGGGAGATTAATTACATGGTCGTCTAAATCTGTACTTCGTTTTCCAATGCTCACCCAAAAGTACTTCGTGCTCTTTAAATTAGTAGTGACAAATTGGATGTCGAGCACACATGTTGTTTCTGTCTACTTGGCACAAGCCAAATTGCTTTATGCCATTCGTACTGGAACGAAATTTGATCTTGGATGCCTCATTATTAAAGCTATGTTAGTTATTGAGAGTAAGCTACACTCTTTACTATACTTCCCTTATTTCATCAATCAATTTTTATATGCCAATGAAGTTCCCAGGATAGAGTTAAGTGTTCTTAAGTTGGCAGCCTTCATGAACATCAACGTGCACCACGTCTGGCCCCTTGGATGCCTCGGGGCCAACTGTCAATCCATATGCAACTCTCTTTACAGAAATTGAGAGGATTAGAGGTATTCTTCAAGTGGCTACTGAGTCTCTTCGCCATTTGAAGCAACAAGTTCTCCTCTTTTCCGATGCTCCTTGAATTCATCTTTTTGGCACATATTGTCTCAAAGGGGGAGAGCTAAGAGTCTGTCTTGACTTGATTGCTGAATTTGTTAATTGTTGAATTTGTATTAAATCTTGAATTATTGCATCTTACATTAAGGGGGAGTTCTTAGATTGTGGGTTCAATTTCTAAATGTCCAATTATGTGATTTAGGGGGAGCTTTGTATTTGTGACAAATATGCCAAAAAAGGAGAGATTGTTAGATATATGTTGTATATATACTTATTTTATTTTAGCATATTTTTATAAATTGGACTTATTGGATTTTTTTTATTATCTTGGAATCAAAAGAACTAGTTGGATAATGTTCTAGAAAGTATAAAATTCTACCTTGCATATATGTGGATTTGGTGAAGAATTGTGGGCTTTACGTGAATGTAGTAAATGAAGGATATTGCTGGAAGTTTTATTATGAATTAAGTTGTTTTATGTGAATGCAGTGGCAAAAGGGTAATTGTCGCAAGTTGATTATGAATTAAGTGATTTTCTGGAAAACATACGAAGGTGTGGTTTTGGAGTTGACAACCTACGGCTGATGTCTTGTAAGGAGTGTGAGTGATTTATGTATTGTGCATTAGTGCTTTTATGTGGGTGTGTGATTTTGTTGGCCTTTTGTTTTGATATTGAACCGTTGAAGTAGCACATGGTTGGAAGGGTTTGTCTCTATGCATGTGCGTGTGTGTGATTTCAATATTGGTAGATTCAAGTTCCTGCACTAATAATTTTGGAAGTCACTTGCACTGAACCTTCATCCATTAGAGTGGTTTTTGAATGGGAGGATTTGGCACTGCGTGTATGTTCTGCTAGGTGTCGATTATTAATTGAGCAGCCGTGGTTTGATTCTGGAGCTTACGTAAATTATTTCAACTGGTGGACAATTATTTAGATATATTTCGAGAAGCTGAACATAGGGAAGGTTCTTTATCTCAAGTGTATTGTTGTTCTTTTCTTAGTTGATTAATCACTTGAGTTATTTTTTATTAATTGTCTTTCATTAAGAGTATTAGAGAAAAATCCTCTAACAAGGTTAACACGAGTTGATCGTATTATTGGGTGTGAAAATCATTCACGAGAAGTTAGGTTAAAAGATAGTGTCAAGGGGTGAGTGGTGTCGGCTTAGTCAAATCTATTGTATTTCGGTGAAAGAATTAATCTGGTTGAGGGCCCCGCAGATGTAGGTAAAGAGTACTGAACTGCGTTACCAAATTTCTGGTGTCATCTGTCATTTTTCTTTTGATTGATTTTGTTTTATTTGTGTCAGAAACGACCACGTAAAATTAGACAGTTTGCGAAACTATTAACCTTAACAGTTTTTCAAACTAATTAATATTACTTATATAAAAAATTCAATTTAACTTTTAATTCTGATATGAACTAATTAAACCTAACTAACAATTTGTTATAATTATTTTAAATTATTAGTTTAAGTTAAGTTTAAATAATTTAGGACACATTTAGAAGTTAAGTAGGATTTTCATGTCAACAGCATTTGATTGATTCATATGTTAAGAACATGTTAAGTATGATTTATTATTATTTTGCCAAAAAATAAAAAATTGAATATCAAAAAAATTAAAATATTAAAGTTACTTAATTTATAGCAAATTTCGTCTTTTTATTCTTAATTAATGGTTTAAAAGTTAATTTTGGAAGTCCATCATTAGTTATTTAAGTTGAATTTTGTTAATTAATTTGTCATTTAACTCGTTCACATTGACAAAATTCTCTGGAAATTTTATTTAAATAGTATTTGGGAGTTTCTTACAACATAAATTATTGCGACGTTGCTAAAGTCGAATTCTAATGATTGAAGCTCAAATCGCAATACATCACCCGAGGGGGGGGAAAACTACGTACAAGCATAGATAGGATAAGAATAACCATTCTAAGGGGGACGACTATGGCAAGTATGAGTGTTTTAACGATTTTTAACTTCTCACCTAAGTTTTTTTTTTTTTAATGGAAGGTCTTAAGTTTAAGTCACTAAAGAGAGAGAAGGGAGGAATTTTTCTTGTTGATGATCCTCTAGCTCTTGGCATATTTTTTGGTCGGATCAATTACGGGCGTCTCATTTCCAGCGAAACAATGAAAGTTTGGAACTACTGAGTACCTAAGGCTAATGAGAACCTGATGCTGACTGGCGAAGTAGTGTTTAATCAACAGTTGACCAATCAGTATGTGAAGACTCTTTGTGCGCAAAAGCATATAGATTACGTAGAAACCTGAGGAACTTTGGAGTTTTAGATTTATTTCTTCTAGGACTCTGAGGGTGAGGTTTTAGGAGTTTAGGATTACTCGATGAATCTGAGATACCTAATATATATAAAAACAAAAAGGGATGACCATGAGTTAGAGTGAGGTAGGGATGATAATAAGCTAATTCGAGCTTGAGCTTTGCTTGATTAGAGAGACCGATTCGGGCGATTTATTATTTTAAAATTTTAAAAAAATGACATTATTTTGTTACTTTTAGTATGGTTTCAAACTAAGTTGAGTCTAGATAGTCCTAGCTTAAGTCTAGTCCGAAGCTTGATTAGATCCAAAAATCTTAACCAATTGTTTGGACAACTTGGGCCTGACCCATTAAACTTTGGGTTGAGCCCAAGTTCTAATCTGAGCCCAATTGTCATGCTTAGATTGGGGTCGAGTTCTGAGATAGGTAGAGAGACAGACCGTTGGGTTTGAATCTAAACCCAACCAGGTAAGTCAAACATAATTTTTATTTTTAAAATTTTAAAATAAAAATGACTTCATTTTTTTTTAAACCCGATGTAGTTCGACAACCCGGCCCGACCCCAAATGGGATTCTGATAATGTTAGTCTTCATTGAAAGTCGCCATGTGTATGGAAAAAGGCTAAAAAACATGCGGCTGAGAATAATCATTAAGGTAAGGGAAAATGTAAGGACTTGTGGAGTTAAAGGGTGTATTAACGTTAACACCTTGCTAAATTAAGGTGAAACTACGCCTATTAGTTTTTAAATATGTATTAAATAAACATTTAAATATTTTAAATAATTTAATTAACTTAAAACATGTATTTACTCTTATAGTTAATCGTTTTTTTAACTCATGGAAATGAAATCTAATATTCTTTAGTTTGATATTTAAATTGATATTATCATATTAAAAAAATTAGTTTACTAGTTGAATCATTATAAAGAGAATTAGTTCTCTTGTTTCGGTTATGATATTCTTATCATATTATATTAAATCTCATCCACATATTTACGTAGACATCACATAATGTATAAATAAGATTTAATAGAACAGAGTTGGAACAAAGTAACTGAAATAAAAGTTTTGATGTGTTACAAATGAGGTAGCATTATCACTCTTAACAGAAGAACATTGATAATTAATTGTTTAAAATGTGGCAGGTCTTGTAAAAATAGATTTTTTACCAGTGTTATAAAATTTATATCATATCAATCGATACTAAAATATTATATTGATAAACAATAATTCAAAATTATTTTACACCATATTAGATTATTGTACTGAAATGAATTACAAAATTTTAAATTATACTTATCTTACCAATTGATATATCAAAATACTAAAAATATTTGATTAAATTTTAGAGATAACAATAGATCGACTCTTTAGTAGATTTCACTAATTTTTTAAAAATAAAAAATAAAAAATAAAAAATATTTAACTGAATTCGGGTCTAAATAGTCCAAGTCCAGACTTACGTAAAGCCTAACTCTTGCTTAGAAAAGTTAGATCTCAAACTAATTTAAGCTTAATTTGACCAATTAAAACACTTAAATTTAGGCTCATGGGCCAGCTCATTGTTATCCCTATTAAATTTGTAATAAAAAGTTAATATCCTCATTATATTTTGTAATAAATTAAATTATTAAGTCAAAATTTTAAAATATTTTTTATTTTAAACAAAGCTAAATCTTGATTATAATAAAATTAAAGAATTGAATTGTAATTAAAAAATTAAATTAATATTAAATATTGCCAAATGTCGATACTCTAATATACTAATCCCAAAAGAGTACAAATTAAGTTTAAGGTACGACAACTTAACGTTTTAGCCATGACATGCATCAATTTAATCGGCTCTCTAATTGAAATTAAAATTAATAAAATTTTTAAATTTTAAATTAAAATTTGCAATTGACAACTAATCACGCTTCTTTCAAAATCCACTCAAACACGGAACAAACAATATCACTCCAAAAGCAAGCCTTAACGGGACTTACTCTTTTCGAATAGGAATGTCAATAAATTAGGCTAAGTTCGGGTCGTCGGGTCATGAATAGATCAATTCGATTCAATCCATTATTTATTTTTTAAGTAAAAAATTTAAAATAATGTCATTTTGAAAAAAATAAGTAGACCACGGGTCAACCTGTAGCTCAATCAACCCGAGCTAAAAAAAGTCAACCCAGGCTATTATTACCATCCTATTTTCAAGCAATGTTCTTTGACATATCTAACAATTTAAAATTTCAATTATCGTATTTATTTCAATTTTTAAATTATGGTTTTAAATTCAATTTCGTTATTAAAAAAACTACGAAATTCAGTATTCCTTATTTAGATACGAATAGGATTCTTAACAATCCAAGGGAATACGGGCTCCTAAACCAAGACCATCCTACATTTTTATCTGATTATGACGTGTCGATACCTAATTGGCTGATTAGTTGTTTTCGTAACCGTCAAGAACATCGACACCACAACCGTCGGATCCAATACACTCAAATCATGAATCCCTAAAAATTATGTTAAATCTTGTTAATAACCGTTCTAAAAAGTTATTAGAAACAAATAAGCTCTCGATTCCTCCCACAGGAAAAAAAAAAAACCCCTAAATTGGATCGGAGTCGTTCTTCTCAAGGTTTGATTCTTTTCGCTGTGTATTCATTTCGTTCCTGTTGTTATATTCAGTTTGATGTTTGCTCTTGAATCTGCTTAAATGTTTGGCTGTTGAGTTTTTATGTTGTGTTTTTTTATTGATTGGTCGCTTTTGGATTCCTGCGGATTTATTCGATTGTGGTTGATCTGCGTAGAGTTCTTCTTTACGGTGTTTTACGGTATCATTTTTTTTATCTGAAATATTTAAACTTTTAGATGTGAATATATTTGTGGAATAGTGGTACTGTTGGACGATGTTGATATTGAATTTTTTTTTTTTTGTGGTTTGAAGTTAGTAAGTTTTATTCAGAAGTGTGTATTTTTATTTTTACTATTGTTTTTGAGGATCTTATTTATTTTGTTCGCTTTGTTATTTGATTTTCTTTGTTGTTGATGGTTTATCCTTTTGCTTTTATGATTGAAGAATCTTTTATTCTAGTTTTTAAGGTCTTATGTGCTGTGTTGCTTTCATTCTTTCAATTTTGTTATGGATTTTGTTTTTTCTGTGTGATATGTAAATCTGTTTTCTCATAATGTATCTATCTGCAGGTTGTTTAGTTTTTGAGCAGACGATAGTAGAGTCATGATGAGATTCCGGAAAGGGACTAAGGTGGAGATACTGAGCAACAAGGAGGTTTCTATTGGCAGTTGGCTTTGTGGGGAGATAATCTCTGGGAATGGGCGCACGTACTGTGTGAAGTATGCTGGTTTTGGCGAGGCTAAAGAGGAGAGGGTTCCAAGGAAGGTGCTCAGGCCTTGTCCACCTCCTGTGGATAGGGAGATTAAGTGGGGTTGCGGTGATCTTGTTGAAGTTTTTCACAATTTTTGTTGGAAGACAGCTCGAGTAATCCAGGTTATGGTTGGAGATTACTTTGTTGTTAGGCTACTTGGGAATGTTATGGGATTAAGAGTGCCCAGATCTTATTTAAGGGTTCGACAGTGCTGGCAAAATGGAAAATGGTTGTTGGTTGGTGAGGTAAGTTCTAGTTCTAAATCTCATTTTAGTGCACTTCCCATGATTCTGTGCAATGACCCATTTATTGCCTTGGCAAAGGCATGGTGCAGTACTTTTTTGTGAGTATCTGCGGTAATCTGATGCTATTACTGTGCTGTAACATCCCTCAAGGGAATTTGCATAAGCAAGACAGGCGCATGTTACTTGTGTGATGGCTTTTCTTTTTAGATGTCCTTTCCTAGCCTTGCCTACACTTTTTTCTTCTAAGATTTCCTTATGAGTTATTTAGATCATATTACCTATTTGTTTTGTTGGTTTTGCTTCAGGGTGCAAGGAATTGTGGCATGCCAGTGACAAAATCACAAGTAAACACTAGGATGAATCAACAGATAGGAGATGACTGCATGGTTCGAACCACAACATCAAAAAGAAGATCACCAATTGATGAATTTGAAGTGCACCAAATATCTGCTAAAAGGATGCAAACAATGGAAAATGTCAGTAGCTATCAACGAATTTGTTCAGCACAGCCATCCCAAGCCTTTGATGAGGTAGAAGTTGATCATCTGGATGAGTTATATGGTGAAAATTATAGGAACTCTCCCAGGTATTCTAGAATCACCGAGTTATCAAGAGTGAATTTAGGTAGGGAAAATCATATTCAGCTTCTAGAACCTGCAATATCTGTGGATAGTTGCAAGTCATCTGTTGGTAGTTGTAGTGTTGTTGGCTATACTTATAAGTTTCCTGTTAACTCTTTGCCATTGCATGATGGAAGTACGGGGGATTACCGTAGTGATGCTGAGTCCTCTTGTTGTCCGAAGATTAAGGATGAAGAATCTTCCCTTTTCTCACCTAAGGAATTGGAATTAGGATCCCATAGGACAGATTTCCATGGATATTGTTCTACTATTAGACAATTGTATTCTTCAGGGCCTTTGAGCTGGGAGGATGAAGCAAAGTTGACAAATCTGCGTCAGGTACTCTGCATTTCAGATGACGAACATTTGAAGGTAGTAAGAAGTTTGACTTCTTCTGATTTTAGAGTCCTTGTTAGCTGATCCAGGACTCTTAAATGTTCTCTTGTCATCTCATCATATACTTCAAAGCCGATTCATCCTTTTTACTTCATGAGGATGTAAATACTCCGTTAGATAATCATATGTAACATTTGAAAGTAGTAAGAAATTTGTTTGGTCCTATGCAATTGTACTTTGACCAGCCTTTGTTGAAACAAAAATCATAGTTCATCATTGGCTTATTAGAGAATTTGAGAAACAAGTATCTTACTGTAATTTCTTTTGTTCAATTGGTGTTCGAAGGAAGGAAATTTGGATAGTTTTTCCAGTAAGGAACCCATATACACCTGGAGCATGCTCTTCATATCATTGCTCACATGTTATCAGCTGCTTATTCTGCAATAATAGTGGCAATATGGATGTCACATTAATTGTGTATGTTGACTTCGATACAAGCATCCTCTGAGTTTGCCTTGAACCTATTTTTGTATCTTATATATTTTATGTCAGTAATTGGAGTTTTAAGTTTGCCAATATGCTGATGTTTCCCCAGAACATCTTATGGCCCATGTTCGAGGCTTGCATTCAATGTTTCTAGAAGTCATGATGATGATGCCTTATGTTTACAGCCATGGTTGGTGTTGACTGTGGGCAACATCAATACTTTTGAGTATCTACGGATTCTACTCTCTGGCTGCCCTGGCCATTGGTATGGTTTCTCTTGTTTCAATTCATACTTTCTTCATAACTGTATCTGGACTTGTTTGTAGGTTATAACTATCACAGTAAGTTACACCAAGTCCAGTTAGAATATATCCACAAACTTTTACATGGAACGTATTAACATGGAAGATCACATTCAAGTTGTGATTTCTTATTGTCTAGTTTTCTATGATTTTTATACTTATTCATGAATTTTTTGGTCTGCTTTTGTTAATTCATTTGCCTCAACAGTTCAATGCTCAATTATAAAAGTTATGGTCAACATTTGTTCTTTTCAATTTCTTATTTTATTGCTTCAAGACATTGAATTGAGTTAATTTTGAAAGTTTGGATAATGAGTTAAAAAAGTAATTCTTTTAATGCATTTAGATGCTGATTTAATTGGAAATTTTAAAGTGTAAGTTGTTCAGCTGTAACATGTTATTTATAGATGGATGAGTCTCTTCTTGGCCTCAATTGAGCATGGAAACTTTTCCCGGATGTTATCTAATCTCGGCGAAGTTTCCTGGATGTTATCTAAGCTTGGCATATCAACAAAGATGCTGAAGTCCAAATTGGGAAGGTATCTTCTGTTGGTTGACACTAATTTTTGTTCATCATCTCCATTTTGGTGTTGGGGATGACGACATGGGATTAAGTGAGGTTGTTTTGTGTCCTTTGGATCAGAAACAACCATCTCTTGAGCCAAGATTTTCCCAAATTATAATATTCCGCATACTCACATTATTCTTCTGGCCTCATTGTGCTGGTTAACCTATTGGCAGCACTTTAGGCATCAATGACAAGTCGGAGTTTGAGATTGCAGCAACTGTACTGTGCAATGACGTTCTGCAGATCCATGGAGGTTTTTATTGGATTATTTTTCTGTTGTATTCATGAAGATGTATTCAACATCTTGGATCAGTGGGTATGTTCAAGTTTTTATATAACTCCTATTTTGGTAACATATCCAACTATGCAACTGAATATCCGAATGAAATTGCACATTACATCATCTACATTGCTGATTTATGTTTTAAAAATTTAATTAACAGTATTAACACACTTAGGTCTCATGACCAATTTCTGTTGGCTGTGATTTACGAGAGCAGTACGCTGTATCAAGTCTCTCTTTTTCTTTTTCAAGCTTGAGATATTCTATGGTTAATTTTATTTTCTTTTTCACTCGGAAAATGAAATATAAGCCACCGCACCAACAGCTAGCAGTATCCAAGTGGAATAGCATCTCAGATTAGATTAATCCTCATAAAACTCATCAACCATAGTTGGAAATTATTGTTTAACTGCAGACTGCATTTGAATGTTATTGACTATATTTAGCTTCCCCAAATAATTAGGCAAAGTATACAACCAGATAAGCTAAAAACAGCTACCGGCAGTTGAAGTGTTACACGACATGACATAAAATAGCATTCTGCCTTTAGCTTTGGTCATCGGATAAATGTATTGTTTTAGAGTTGTGGGTCACGCTAGTGTAGCTCTTTTGCCCTTTGCATCCCTTGACTGCATACATGTGATGGGTCAGTATTATGTTAATAAGATTAAGGGTGAAATATAGGTGTGTAGGGGAGAGAGGAGGTGGACCTGAGCACCGGTGGATCTCTTCGAATCGATGAACTGGCTATAGATGTCGTATAGTCTCTGTTTCTCTGATTCGGAGACTGACGGTCTTGCTTTTGAAGCAACAGACTTCAAAAGAGCATCGGTAATGATTGGCGACTTTTCAGGCTTACTGCTATCTGCATTACTAAGAAATTCGTGAACTGCGGCAAGCTGCGCATCTGAGAGAAGAGCTTGTAAATCGGCTCCACTAAATCCTTCTGTCATATATGCTATGGCTTCCAAGTCAACATCGGAGGCCAGAGGGAGCTGCATTTAATAATTAACACAAGACATTATCACATCAAACAAAATATGAACCAGAACCTTGCCAGATAAATTGCATGTTTAAGTTTGTTTTTTTTTTTGAAAGATGTGAACTTCTTGTTTCTACTGAACAGGAATAAGTCGACTTTTAGCACAGAAATGAGACCTATCTACTTTATTAGCTAAGCATATGAGGTGAAATCATCTTTAGTTTTTTGTGTATGCACGTGTTCCCACTCTTTTTAAAGAAGTGTGGTGATTAGCAAGTGATTGCAGGGGTTCTTCAACCATATACACTGTTTGACATTAGAATCGGATGTTTAATTTTCTAATGGAGTTCCTGGAATGCCTTCTCATGAAGGATTTATTCTTCAGCCAATTATAGAATCTCGAAACAGACACTGAATTTTAAGGAAAACACGGATGGAAGATGAGCAGCAAGAAGCCAATAATAACTAACCTTTCTAGAAAGAACTGAAAGGATGTCCAGTCTCTCCCGTGGAGAAGGAAAATCACAGAAAAGAAGGCGATCTAGCCTTCCAGGCCTTAACAGTGCAGCATCCAGTAGGTCAGGTCTACTGCTTGTTAAAATTCCAGATCCACACAGAACCATAAAAAAAAAAAAGTCAATAAAAGGAAGCACAAGGACAAAGAAATGGAAAGTGCACAGAGAATAAAACACAATGGAGAAGCTCAGGAGTAGGACATCCACTCAACAAATCTCATTTTCTATAGGAAGGTAATGACCTTGTTAAACATAGCTTTTGGCACTATTTTCATAAAATCAAGGATGTGAATCAAGTTAGATTCTACTTGTTCTCTCCCTCGTTCTCTCCTCTCTTTCAACATCCTAATCCTTTTCTTTAGTTCTTTATTCTCTTTTCAAAGTGGTATTCTCTGATCTAATGTTCTTTAGTGATCTTTGTAACCCAAACAAAGGTTGCATGGACAACCTTATCTTTCCCATGTAAATGAACAACAAACAAATAAATAAAGGGAAACCTGGAAATGAGATGGCAAACCTAAACAATGACCACGAGAAGAATCTGAAGGTAATATGAAACTATTCTAAAATAGAACCAACCTTGTTGCAGCAAACACAAAAACACCAGTCAAAACTTCCACGCCATCCAATTCAGTCAAAAACTAGGAAATGGACAAATAAAGCGATGAGATGTTACTCTCAAGAAGAGCATATGATGAAACAAAGACACAAACGAAAAAACTTACTTGGTTGACAACTCGGTCAGTCACTCCTGTATTATCATGTCCTCTTTTTGGGGCAATAGAATCAAATTCATCGAAAAAAAGAATGCAAGGTGCTGCAGCGGATGCCTTTGAGAAAATATCACGAACCTGTAGGGAAAGCATGAATCACCAGCTGACAGTGTACATTTTAACTTCATAGTAAATAATACTACAAGAAACTGCTGTAGAGAAACAACTCACTACATACACAATAATGCCCATCACTAAGTGCTACAAACTAAACTACATCAATTGCATACAAGAATCAAATGGAACTCCTCAATTTACTGATAAATTACGGAATTGAAACCCTAAAGCCTTTCTGTTTAGCCAGCCAACAAAGGTAAGACATCTCTTCAAGCTTGCCCCAAAATGAAGTATATCGTATGTCAACCATATAAACTCAAACTCCTTGGTTCCTTTTTTTCTTGTCTAAAAGTTTGGGCGTTTGGGGTCGGTTGAAAGAGTGTTTAATTGTTCTCTTACTGCTTGCTCAGAAGCACCAATGTACTTGTTCAACAGCTCGGGACCTTTCACAGATATAAATCGCAAAGAACAAGCAGCAGCTGCAGCACCGACAATATGAGTCTTGCCACAACCAGGGGGGCCATATAACAGAACATTTGATCGCAACCTTAATGGAGCTTGCACAAAGATATTTGGAAACTTTGATGGCAATTCAATCATCTGGCATTCAAATTAATCAGTTAAGCTGCTGCACAAAAATTAATCTTCAAATATAGTTTAAAAAGTGGCATAGGGATGTGATATGAAAAGTGTAAAAACCATTGTGCAATAAAAACATCACACCTATTTTAACTTCCCAAAAAATAAAAAAAATCGCACCTCTTTGATAGCATTCCTTATATCACTCAGGCCACCAACATCATCCCATCCAGAGTGGCCACTCTCAGGAGCAGACTTAGTAATATCACGCATAGCAACAGGAAGGAACTCATGCATTGCTTGAGCAAAGTCATCCCTGATTAATGTGGGTATTTCATCCTTTTGGAAACTCAAAGGACCCGGCAAAAAGCGACCAATTGCAGAGTGTACAGTTCGGTCAACCAAAATTTCCTGATAGAATGAAATCACTATTTTAGTATTTCAATTCGGTAAAGCCCACAGTACATCATAATATTGTGGGGGTTATTGATCTCTCCCAACTTTGCTCTCAAATGAAGTGAGTTATCTTCTTACGTAGACAATCAATTAATGTCAACACCAAACATTATACTGTGCCTCTTCACCAACATACAATTCTAACAAAATGTAGTGCATAAGTTTAACAACATGATTTTTATGACTTGCATCTGGTCATGTAACAGATAATCAATGTGGTTAACTATTGGGCTTTCCTCCCTGTATCATTGTAGCCAATGGTTTTACCAAGAATCTTAAAGACCTACAAAATGGCCCTCACCGTTCCATATCTTAAAGATCTTACAAAATGGTTAACCATTGCCATTCTATCTTAACTCATCTGGAAATATCAGAAGAATACATTTTCAACCCTCGCTTAAATAATATAAACATGAAAAGAAGACATTCGATTAAGACAAATGCACCCCTGTTTGTGTGGTTTTCTTTTCCCAAAGGCAGAGCTGGGAAAAACAGAGAGCGCGAGAGAAGAGGCAGTATTTGCATTTAGAATCAGGAGGTGGAAAATACCAGATCATATGCATCATATCCTTCACATTTTGAAGCTATATCTTGTAAGATGTCATCAGAACATTGTAGCGAACGCCTCTGGATTTCGTGTTTTAGTATAGCACAGCGTTCTGCAGCAGCAGGAGCAGGTAGTTGCACATGAAAGTCAAACCTTCCTGGGACAATGAAAAACATAGAGCCAACATGAATATGAAAAGCGAGGGAAAAGGAAAACAGCCATAATACATCTACTAATATTTTTGAACAAGAAGAAATAAACCTGATGAGCTCAATGACTGTGGAATACTATCTAGACTCTGCACAGAAGCTATGAAGGCAATGGGGCCAATTCCGCATGAGCTCTTGCGCTTTTCCTGTCCATATAACAGCAATGATATAACAATGGAATTCAGGAAAAAAAACTAGCATTGATCTTCAGTATTGCATCTGGGACAAGAAAGTGTTCAACATTCATGGCATCACCGGGAAGTTATGGCAAGTTCCTTTGAGGGAAAAAAAAAAAGATACGACGAAGCAGTATACCAAATACTTTCATCTATTAGGCCTAATACTGTACCATTCCTTAACAATTGTGCTTGAAGAGGTCATCTAATCACCGAGGCCCTCTTTTATCAACATTAGCTATCATGTACATCCAGAAATAAATTATTGAAAACCAGTTCTCTGGAATCATATTTGCAGGAGTCAGACATAATTAAGCATATGTTAATGATAAATTATTTGTAAGAACAACATATCCATCACTTCACAACTCTAGGAAAATAAGAAAACAGTCACAAGTAACAACTTTAGTAATTTATTACTAGAGATGCAGATAAATTTTACCCCATATTCATCCATAATGTCTGTTAGGAAATTTGTGAGTGTAACCACGGAACTTGAAGATTGAGATCTTTCTGAGTCCGAAGAAGATGGAACAATGCTATCAAGATCATCCAAGACAACGATAGAAGGAGCATGGTCCAGAGCTTCAGAAATGTAAGCAGAAAGTGCTTGCCGAATGGCTGATCCATTTTCTAAAGCAAGTCTAGAGCAGTCAACAAATACTCTGCAAGCACAGAATGTGTAAGTTGTAACATGTACAAACTTGGCCCCTAGCCTTATGCAATTTGTTGAACAAAAAACAGTAGCATTAGAGTTTTCAAAACATTTAAAGATTAAAAAATAATGTGTGCAAATACAAATATCTTACGTGTATGCTAAGATATCTTTATGCTCTTGAAGGGATTTTGCAACTGCTTTTGCTAAAATGCTCTTTCCAGAACCCTAATACACAAGCAAAGGTCAACATAAAAAAAATAGATCATTAATACTGGGACACAGGACTAACTGGCAATCATTGTCAAGAGTAGCAAGTTGCAGAAACAAAAGGCAGCCACACTCTTCCTTGCAATTGTATTTTCTTTTGGACAAGAATCAAGAAGCATCCTTAAATCACTGGAAAACTAATTCAAATGTCATGTTGAAATTTTAGTTTGAATAGGGATATACTTCAATCCACACATGTTATACCTAAAACATGTAGCACAGGTAACTTGGTAGAGGTAACATACTATGGCGACAACATCCACAAAACAAATAGACAGTAGTTGCAAAACGTTTCAACAAACTACTAATTCAAACGGATGAACTTACATGGGGTCCATAGATAGGAACATGTCCAGGTAGGGGAAGATTCCATCTACTGAACCACATTTCAGAGGCAGGAGATAACAACACATTGATTCCTGAATGACCATAAAGTGGAGGAACTCAATATATTTGTTAAGAATTAAAATCTAACCGGACATTTTGTGATGAACACAAATTAGCAGCAGGAAATTAACATTAAATAGGAGCCAACATTAAAAAGGAAGTACCTACTATTAATCACATCTTTTGCAGCTGTACCCATCCAACTCAAAGAAGATATGCTTGAGTTGAATTCTTTGATGGAGGTTCTCTCTTTGGGAGAATAAAGAAATACAGGGTCACCCAACTTCAATTTTGCAAACAAATATTTACCCCCTACATTTGCCTTCCCATTTTCATCAAAAACAATTTTATATGCATGACATTCATTATGTGGAGATTCCTCAGAAATAGTTAGTATGTAGAAAAATTCCACAGGAGATCCCATAGCCTTGAGTGGATTTTCTGAAAGTCCGCTTGCCTTAGGCATCCTATCAGTCTCAAAGTTGTATCCTTTCACTTCAAAGTGAACCAAGGTTTCGGTTCCTAACGTTAAGGTATTAACAACTGACCCAGTAACTGAAGCAATAGTCTTAAGTTGTGCAAGAAACCATAGTTCAGCAAGTCTTGTTAATCCTTTTCTACTGGTAGGCTGAGGTGCGGTTTCTTCATCTCCTTTACCAGAAGGGCCATATGAAAGAGCAGTAACAATTTTTTCATGGATTGAAAAATCCCCTGCATCAATATAAGCATCTGAGCTAGGTTTCAAAAGTCGGTTTTTTGGTTTTCCAAATCTATTATTATCAGGCACTTCCAAGCCATTCTTGTCAACAACCTCATCCTGTCCAAGCATTTTAAAGTAGCAAGGAGAAAGTGAAAGTATGGCCAAATCCTCCTTTGGATAGGTGGTGCATTCCTTCAAGTAAACCCCTGCAGTAAGGGGGTTATCTCAGTCCAAAACATTCACTATTTAGATGAAAATAATTTGTAAAAGACTGTTAATGTTCAACATATCAATTTTAGATGCATTTAAAAGGTGAATTCAAGTCATTTATGTTATCCAGAGTAGAAAATGGTAAACTAATACAAATAAGACAGTTCTTCAAATGATTGGCAGAAGTAACGTACATGAATACAGGCTTGCTCTTAAATACAACCGAAGAGACCGAGCAATCATCAAATGGCCTCTAGCTACTGAATCCGATAATAAAAGATTCACAACTGCTTGACGAGGTTCTTTCTTGTCAGAAAATTTTCCACTGCTAGCATCTGCAGAACTTGCAGTGTTTTTCATCCTCAACATGTCACTTTCAGGAGCTTTAACACTTTCTCTCGATGATAACCTCGGAATAATTTTAACCAAGAGAAGAAAATCTAATGAAAATTTTTTTGCTGTTTCAGGATGGACATAACCAACAGATGTGAGCGCCACATTAAGTTCAAGGCCTTTGACATCAGTTTTGTGAAATAATCTTCCATCTGAATCTTGAAGACGCAACAGAACCTTCAAAGGATTCCTTTCCATACTAGCTTCTTTCTCTATTTCCTTTTTCCGTGGCTTCGGAGCAACAGAGAATTTAGTTCCATCCACAAGTTGCACTGAAAGCAATCTCATTGGTGAGTGTCAAGAAACAGCTGACCCAAAATCTTAACCTGATGGCTTAGTGATGCAAAGCAAAAAAAGTGAACTAAAATAGAAAACCTATTGAGCCAACGAAAGTATACAAAAGATCTATCTTGCAGATGCAAACAATTAATTTTAACTAAAATCAGGCTTCAGAACCATGAAGTAGGCAGTTTACATGAGTTGTATGAGTAGCAAAATTGTCATCATCTTACCCACCGCTTCCTCGGGAGATGTTGAAACCACCAGGAACGTAACGACCGTACGCCCATGCAACCACAAAGGAAATCTCATTCCTTTGTTAACAATCCTGATCTTCACTCCCATTAATCATAACAACAAAACACAAAAACAAAAAAGAAAAAATCAGATCCCTCACAATTAATAACAACTACTTTAAGACAATATGTATCAAGTCATACTCACATAACCGAAAAAACAGTAAAATTTAAGTTAACAACCTGCTTCAAAATCGCCGCCTCGGCTTGCTCTGCGTTAAGTTCTAGAACTTCCCAATCATCCTCGCTATTAGGCTCGATAGTCACCAACGTGGCACTCATGACCCCGGAAAGTACTCGAATTCGCACTCTCACGCAATCCGGCAGCGAGATGCACTCGGCGAATTGCCTAGCGACCTAGCGAAGCCAAACAAAGGGAAAAAAGATCAATCAACAATCGCGAACACACAAATAAACCAACAAGCTTGTATTACCTCGATAGATGAGGAAGCTGACGTCGCTCCGGACCAGGCGACAGTCCAGCGGAGTCCGTCGTCGTCTGTGGAATGGAGCTCGAGGGAGAGGACTTGAGAGGCGAGAGCAGGGCGTGAAGATTGGAGTGTTTGGATGAGAATGAGAGGAAGAGACACGAAGCAGTCTTCGATTCCAGAGACGTGCATTACTTGAAACTCCATAGCTATGAATTACAGAGAGCAAAGCATCAGTTAACGAGTGAAAGATGAGCGGAAGATCGACATGAAGTGATTGAATTTTCGGTTTCTCGAGGTTTTGAATGCTGACGTATATATATATATATCGGAAGAGAATAAATGGATAAAAGAAAAGAAATCGTAGACTACTGATTTCATAGTTATATTTGCGTTTCGAGTCCGAAAACTAATGGACAGTCGTTGATTAAATAATATTAATAAAAGAAAAAGAAATAAAAAAGATTTCAAGTGAGGATGAGTCAAAACTCACCAAACAACAAAAGAAGAGATGCTTTGGTATTGTGTTTATACTGATGTATTGAATGATCCCGGTCATTTGCTATTTGTCCATATTTTGCATACACCTTTGATTGCTAGTTGAATGGTTCTATAAGAATTAGCAAATTTTGATCCTTCTGACCCTATTCTCGATCTAATATGAAGACAGGATATGTTTGTTATACCGTTTATGACTTATTTCGAAATCACCGATTCATGAGATGGTTGGAGTATTAGAGGAGGAGCTATAACGAATATGGGTATTTGGAGTTATGAAGGTTTGGCTGGAGTGCATATTGTATTTTTCGGCTTGTGCTCCTTGGTAGCTATCTGGGATTGGATATATTGAGATCTAGAAATATTATTTGATCACAGCAACAATAACGTCATTGATATGACTATATCGTCAATTACTTGCTCCTATAATTTGAATGCACATCAATTTTCGGGCTCCGTTGATATCTTCTACATTCAAATGGGTCTGAGATTGGATCATATCATTTTTAATTTATTATTTCAATGCAAAGAAAAAAAAGATATTGTTTGTCCACGATAAAAAGAAACTTGCAATTTTTTTTCATCCCAAGGCTTTTTCCTTTGATTCTATATGCCTATCTCAAAATAACGAACTTTCGACGCCAAAGCAAGCACAAAAATGACAACGTTCGAGGTAAAAAATAAAGATACATCGTTGATACCTAATTGGAAAAAACGACCTAAAATCAAACGTTCTTACATTCCCTCTGTCCCCGATTAGAGTTGGAGGTGTCTGCACTCACCACCATCTCGAGACAAGAAGGGGAGCTTTGAGATAATCAGCTGGGAAAAATCAAATAGAGGTAAGCAGATCTTCCTCATCCATGCTTCTGTTCTTCGTATTTGGCCCTTAAAATTGGTCGATACAAAAGATTGACCTTTTCTCTTTTGTCTCTTCATGTACCAACTCTACGGTTGAGTGTCCCTTACATTGTTCCTAGCATTGATGATGCTTCCATTCCGACACCAGTAGAGGTAAGTTCCCCTTCCATTGCTTTCCATACGAGAAATAAAAACTTCGAAGAACTGCCTGCTATTGTTGGTATGCATCTTCTTTTATATTCTCCATGAAATTGCTAACTAGGCTGAGCATTCTTTGATAGAACTAGAGTAGATTAATTGTTCTCTGACTTTAGCAAAAACACATTCCCTTACTCGTTGTGAATTTCTATTAAAGTTATAGAACCTACGTGCGTTCCTTTCTATCCATATTTCTTTAACGCAAGTGGCAAAAGAAATTAGACAGATAATAGAATTAGGATGTGTAATGGGCTTCAATCTAATGAACCATTGCAGTATCTAGATATTTTTGTCTTATCCAAGACCAAATATTTCTAGAGAAGGGACACTAAAAGAACATATGGTCCCTATTCTCTTATTTTGAGTTATACAGGACACAAATCTCAGTGTAATTTAGGAAAGAAAACTTATCCATTGTACTAATCTTGTTTATGGAAGTGAGCCATATAATGAATGAGGAGCTAGGCAATAAGTCTTTATGCCATACCATTTCACACCAATCCACTTTAACATTACTATTTAACATCCATTCTCTACAACTTTTTGTTGTGAATAGCCCTTATGGGTAGTTTCTCTAAATATATGTGTCAGGAATCAATAAGTTAGGAGTGTAGATGGGTTTTAAGAAGTGAATTTCTCTCTAGAATTTCAACCACTTCCCTCCCCTAATAAAAGTCTTAACCTTAGTAATAGAGAGAAGGTGGCTTAGTGATTGGATGGTAGACTAATTCTTGATTAATTGCCACTTTTTTGTCCAATCATTATACCAAAAACTAGCCGTTACTCCATCCCTTACCCGACATGAAATTTCAGAAACCAATTCCTCCTTTATCTTCAATAGTTGTGATATAACCCAATAGTCAGAGGTTTTTGGATTAACAGACCATATACTCTAACCTTTTAAGACATAAGCATGGAGCCATTTTACCCACAGTGTGTCATCTCCCTACAAGATTGACCAGAATTTCTTCATTAAGAGAGTTTTATTTAATGATTTAATAGGAATAACTCCAAGGCCTCCCTCTAGTTTAAGTTTGCAAACATCACTCCACTTTACCTTAGCATATCCGCTATTAAGGACACCTCCTCCCTATAAAAAATTTCTCATTAACTTTTCCAGTGACTTGATCACTCCCCTTGCAAGTACCATATTCGAGGACCAATAGGTATGCATAGAGTTAAATATAGAATTTACTAGTTGTAACTTTCCTTCAAAGGATATGAAATGGTTGGTCCAAGAGGGCAATGTCTTTTAAATTCTTAGTATTAAGAAAGGGTCGGTTTGGTTCGGGCCTATAAAGTTTGGACTTAGCATAAAACGTCTTAAATTAATTCGGCTTCTTATCGAATTTAAATTGATGAATTCAAACTCGATTTTTATTATAGTTTAAGATTTACAAAAATTTAAAAGATTTTTAGTTAGGGATGACAATGGCTAGCTAATAGGTCCATATTTGTTTTCAACCTAGGTCCAACTTATTTAAAAGAGTTTTGCCTCGGACAGGGCTAAGCTTGAGCCGACTCAATTAAAAACAGATGTTATTTTATACTTTTAATTTAAAAGTTTTATTTTTAAAAAAATTGACTGAACTGAGTCAAGGGTTAGCCCATTGTCATCCCTATTTTTTTTAATTAGATTTAAGTTGGACTTTTCAAATGTTTAAATTAACTAAACTTAAATTTGATTCAAATTCTAATAAAATATAAAATTTCTTTATTAATTTAATTAAATTTGAAGTAGAGTAAAAAAACATAAAACTTTGTAATTTAAAAAATTTGAGAAAAACTCTCCTATTTTTAAAATTTTCAAAATTTTTTCTAATTTTCATTTTTCTAGAAAAATTCCTTTTAGCCTTCAAATAAAAAATAATGATGTAACACAAACATTATGAATATCAAACGTGAAATAATTAAATGTTATTTACATCATCGGTCAACTTAACTCTTAAACTTGAATTGAATTAATTAAATTAATTTAAACTAATAATTTATTATAATTATTTTAAATTATTAATTTAAGTTAAATTTAATTCATTAGGGTTGAGTTTAAAAGATGAGTTATATTATCATATTAGTGACATTTAATTATTTTATGTTTGAAGTTCATACAATGTGTTCTTCATATTAATTTTTTACTGAATTAAAAAAAAAGGCCTTTTCTGCAAAACTGAAAATTAGAAGAAAATTTTAAAAATGAAGGTGTTTGTTCAAAATTTCTTAAATTCGAGGGGAAAGCTAAGTAAACCTTAAGTTGTTGGGCTTTGAACTTCACTATGACATCTACCTTTTTGGGCCATGGTCTTTGCCAACAACGATTATCGGTAATTTAAATTTGAAATGTAATTAACTACTCTTCTTATAGTGTTCTATTAAAATTATTAATAAAAAATATTGATATAATATCGATTTTTTAATATTATTTGCTTGGTAAATACATTTAGTAAATAGTTATAGTAATATAAAAATTTGAAGTCGTGTAATAAACATACAAATTTTATAATAATTACTTAAAACATGAAATGACATACAAATATTTACCACCAATAATTTTTATGAAAAATTAATGAAGAGAAATTTAATTTCAAAATTATTCATGCTAATTTTTTATTTTTAAATTAATTAATAAAATATCTTTTTTTAATAATTCTAATTAAAGGAGTATATGACTACATCAAGTCTTATTCGTAATGTTTTAAAAACCGAAATAATTAAGCCAATTAAACAGTAGAAATTTTGAATTAAATAACTTTTCGATTTTGTTTTCAACTTTTCGGTTTGGTTTAGTTTAATAATCTTTTTAATTAAAAATCCACCAGTTTATTAACTAATCAATTTGTTTTTATAAACTAATAAATTTTTATAAACCAAAATAAATAAATTAAATTTTATTTAATAATTTTCTTTTTCAATTAAATTTTATTTTTTATATTTAAGGATAGTCTTTTTATTGAATTTTTAAATTCTTTAATTTTGTTCAATCTTTAACGGTTTTATAACGATCTAATACCGGTTGAACTTTAAACTTCTTATTTTACCAGTTTAATTTTCGACCCAGTTTTAAAAATATTGGGTGTTCTTATTATTATTTTGAACAAAAAAATTCTTATTAAGAATGAAAATGGACTTCTCCAACTCATAAGCGAGTTGAGTGTGAGTTGATCAATTATTATCCCTACCTTCTTGAAGGAATATGATAGAGATTCCTCACCCATCCCTTTGGAATCTAACGCTTATTCTTTATACCCTTAACCTTGTTATAGTATCGAATTAAACCATGTGTCGTGCTACATTTTTACAACGAGTAAGCACATAAAAGGTACAGGATTGGAAACCCTTTTCTTTATTTGTCTGTTGTCACCTTATCCTTTTCTCAAACATACAAAGAAATCGATGGTATACAAAAGCTAAATCATGGACTAGTTAATGCATTAGAACACGCCTTGGATCGCGAACACTAACCAACCTTACATCATCTATTACCGGACCACATAGAGAGCCCGAGAAATCACTCGTCATCGTGTAGAATGTGCTCAGGAACATAACTCTGGTGTGATCTGAGACCGCCTTGAATCGAAGATGGGCAGGTACGAACCCTCCATTGCCTTTTGACAAGTAAGGGATCTTAGCTTGGTCCTTACCAGCATATACCTCTACTCCCAAACTTCCAGCGCACGAATCGTTCGCGTCACCAACGTTGAAGCTGAGAAAGTAGGTCTTGCCAGGGATAGTTCTAACAACTTGTGCCAAAGCACTCTCTTTGCCTGCCAGAAGTTCCACTGCGCTTTTGCCCCCTGGAACAGAGAAGTGATCACGGTCTATGTACTTCACGGCCTTAAGTGACTCAACAATCCAACCAGGTAAAGCACTATGGTCATCTTCGATATGGGGAGGAATCAAGACTCCTGTGGCTACGTTTGGGAGAATGTAAGGTCCCTCTTCGAAATCTCCATTTTTCATCAGATTATCTGCATTTAATTATGAACAACAAAAGAATCAGTAAGTGAATTCAATTTTAAGAGTTTCAACTTAAGGAGGACCGACTCACTTCTGGTACGTTGAGGATTTGACAGAAGCTTCAAAGCAACGGAATCAATAAGAGGGCCACATGCAGGGTCCTCCTCAACACCAGGGTTATGGATAGAGATATAGATCTTAGGTGCAGCAGCTTGGAAGGCCCATGAATATAAATCCCACCCATTGCTGCTATAAGTAGTTTGCACAGGCAAAATTCCATAGTCATTGGGTTCCGAACTTGGTGAAACCGAGACGTTAAGTTTCTCCTCCTGAGCACAGGTTCTAGCCACATTGAAAGTTATGGCGTAAGTCTTGCTCTTGGCAACCTCAACCTTCTGCTTAATTGAGGCATCGTTACCGAGCCTCACTGCAAAAGCTCCTTCAGGAACAACTAACAACATGTCCCCTTGTGTTTGACCAGATTTTATGTACTCTACCAACCCTGAAATCTCCCACTCTGGAATCGCGTACTTGCCTTTTACTTGGGTTCCTTTCATTGACTTTGGATTCGGTCCAAGCTCGAAGTTACCATTCGGTAATAAACCTGAAGTTAACAGAAACATGTGATAAGGTAACTGAATTATTGTCGGTCCTCGGATCTCGATGCACAACATTATTCTTAGGTTTCACCACATGTTCTGTCTAAAGATCATGTGAGCATGGGGTTGTATCTGTACTTTCTTCGTGTTTAGTTGCACATGTTCTGTCTCAAGATCATGTGAGCGTGGGGTTTTACCTGTACTTTCTTCGTGTTTAGTTGCACATGTTCTGTCTAAGGATCATGGGAGCATTGGGTTGTATCCCGTAAAATCATTTATTCCGCTTGCTCTTACTATCCTATTTTATAGGTGGATTAGATTTAACGATACACGATAAGAATATCATAATTAATATAAGAGATCTAACTTCAGGTTGTATATGTATTTTCTACGTATTTAATTGCACCCAATTTTTCTTAAAGTAATCTTTGTTTATAATTTACCCGTTTATAAACTCGAGATCAATATAAATGCTTACGTTAATTATAATGAACTTTCATTATGATTTAAAATTTTATTTATTTTAATCCTTATATTTAAAATTTATTTTTAGTATCATTTTCGGTTTTTAACTATTATACAAATTTTTTTATTATATTCTATTTATTTTTATTCATTTATAATTCTTAAAAAATATATAAAAATTTAAAATTTTAACAATTTGTAAATAAAAAATAGATAGAAAAACTGATTGAATATGAGAGGCTTTGTGTGGTAACTAATAATGTTATAGAAAAATAATTAATAATTTTAAGATATAATAATTAAACTAAAAAATCAAACTAATTGTATTTAACCCTAAATTAAACTAAAAAATCAAACTAATTGTATTTAACCCTAAACAATTTTACCCATCATTTAATTCTTAATATATATCACCTTCACATGCAAGCATGAACTAGCTAGCTCACCTCGCATGATGCATATTCTAACTTATGGTGATCTTCCTAGGAAACTAAAAAGATTAAAAATCCCATTGCTATTCAACCTTGTTAGAGAATCCCATATTGATTAAACATGAAAATGTTAATGTGTTTATAAGTAATAAGGGTCAACTATTCAAATGACTAGTCAGTTTGACAATAATTAACTCAAGTCCAATTCTTGTTAATGGACTCTACTCTCTACCCATATTAAAAATTCTAATATAGTATCAGAGCAGGTTTAGTCTGGATTATTAATTTTTCGATTGTTCGTCTAGATGTCTAATCCTAACGGTCCAATCCAATTACCACTACATTTATTTTAAGTTACAACTAGATGTCCAGTTTCAGTTGCACTTGAAGGGAAGTATTAGAGTATCCTATATTGACTAAACATTAAAATGTTAACAGGTTTATAAGTAGTAAGGGTCAACTATCCAAATAATTAGTTCCAATCATTTTAACAATGATTAACTCAAACTTAATTTTTGTCAGTAAACTCTACACTCTACTCATATTAGAAATTCTAGTAAACCTTACTCCATACAAGGCCAGATACTAGCTAGTTTGTAGTTATGAACAAGAGTTGCATCTACTGTCTGGTGTTTTTCTTCTACTTGAGAAGGGGACACTAATAACAAAATTTATAAGATAGTTTCAAGATACATGAATTTACGTGTCTGCAAATTGAAGTAAAGGTTTAAGGATTATAGGAGTTCCCACTTCCGATGAATGCTAGCCTTTGACGAACATCAAATATGTGGTGCATTGTTTAACTACACATATATGTTAATGTCTGTCAGTGTTAGCAGAAAGCTTACCGTCTGTGACGGAGTACGTCACTTGACCGGCGGTGAAGAGAAGCAGTAGCAACAAGGGGGCGACTTTGTACATCTTTACCCTACGGAGAGAGATAATAGAGGGGCAGCCGGTAGGGAAGGGAGAGAGAGTGGTATGAAGGAAGGAGGGTGGATTTAGAGAAGAGTGAGCAGTGGCTTTTATGCGTTTGAGCTTCGAAGAACGACACTCGCTTTTTGCCTAATTACTCGAATGCCACTTCAGAAACATATTTTATTTTTTCCACGGTTATATTTTTAAAAGGAGAGTGTTTGTATGATCCTATATAAATATATCTATGATTGTATTATGCAATAGTGATTTTCCACTTATTAAATTATGAAACATTTGTAATAATTTATAAATTATATATTATATATAAATTATTTTATGAATTAATAATTTAAAATTAAATAATATATTAAATTTAGATTTAAATGATTTTAAAATTTATCATGTAACAACAATTTCAGGTAAGTCTAGGTTGTTAATGTAATACGTACAACAGACCTTGTTACATATTCAGGATCGTTCATGAAAAGATTTAAAATGAAGGAATGAGGAATATCTGATTTCGATTCCATCTCTAGTTCCGAAGTTGATTCTAAGCACCAAACAAGTTCCAATCTCCTGGGACCTTTACGTAAAACATTCATCGACATGTGGTTTAGTCCTTTCAACAATTTTCTCAATATGTAAACTCTCTTAATGGGTAAGAAATTTATTATGCTTATGATTGACATGAGCAATTGCAGGAGACATTAACCTATTTGTATAGCTTCCATATCGGGCTTTCCCATCACAAAACTGATATGGACCAGGTTCACACTAAAAGGGATCCATTTTTTACCTGGATTTTGACCCATTGATTTAGATCATTTATTGAGTTATTTTATTATCTTTATCTGGATCAAATTTTGTAAATTAACCGATAATTTTTTAAAAAATTAAATTACAATTAATAACTATCCACTGTATGAGAAATTGACAAAATTATTCTTAGGGGAAAAAACGTCTTACAGTTAAAATTAATATATATTTCTTGCCAATCACCACGATGTTAAATCATTTTAGATTCCAATTGAAAGATTTGTCTTCCATCTGGTGGAGGTTTAATTTCAGACAAGGTATTAAAGACCACATGTGAACTTCCATTAACAAGATGTTGCCTTGTCGGTTCTAAGAATAAACATATATATAATATCAATATATACGCATATATGAGTGTACATATATAATATAAAACGATCGAAAAGATATGCTTTATCTTCATACCCTGTCAGTATACATACATGTGAAAACTTGAGTCTGTGCTTCCCAAAACCCTAACTTATATTTAAGAATTTAGCAAGCATATAAAGACAGTATCTGCAAGCTTCATATTCCAGCATATGGGGAACTCACATGGTTCATAACATTATGTCTGCTTGGTATTTCTGAGACGATGTCCAAGATCTGCACACGTTCAATATTATATATATCACTCTTCAATTATGCAAACTTTGTCTGTCAATCAATCTGCCATGGCACATGTGGATCAACATAGACTTTTCTGAAGTTAGGATTCGCTCTGCCATGGCTCATGTGGATCAACATAGACTTTTCTGAAGTTAGGATTCGCAAATCCAAAATCTTGTACAAATTTAACATGATGAGTTTAGAATTTTCGGGTTAAGTTTTAAGTTAAAATTTAGTGGAAGGTTAGGGCATTTTTGATCTGAGTATGCATATACTGTCTTCATGCATTTTAACTGCCAAGATTAACTTCATCATTAAGTTATGATTTCGGATTTGCTTCTACTTTCCTTTTTGGTCGGTCAACTTATGATAATTTAGAGTCCAGTGCATGTGCAGTCGGTGTTAGGAATGATAATAATTGCAAGCAGGTGTCTGCATTATTTTAGTCGTTAAGAAGGACGGATACCACCAAAAAATGCTAGCTAACTAAAGGTTGAAGGCAGGAATCCAGGGCATATGGATATGGCTTCATGTGCCCTTTCCATGACTCTGTCTGCCTACAGTTTTATGTCACAAGATGACAAGTATAAGTTTCGATAAATCCAAATGTACCCAACAACTTTTTAACGGCAACCATGAACAAGATGGACTCTGTGCAAACTATGCATGCTGGTTGGTCTTTCATGGGTGAAACTGATTGTTGAAAAAATGAAAAAAATTACATTTTTAATATTTTAATTTTAATATTATTCACAATCAGAATAACTTTTAATATTATTTTATAAGAACCTTAAAACTATTTATCACCAAGATAGAGATATATCATAAACTAAAGATTTATTAGAAAAACATGGTTGGAGTGTTCACGTTCTTTTGTAACTTTTGATTTGGGTATTGGAATGAGCTGGGATGATATTTGGGCTCAAATTTAACGAAGATTAACAAATTAAGCCTGAGTTGACCTAATTTTAAGTTTAATTTTTCCGAAACAAATCTCAGGCTGGGCTTCAAGTCAGGCTGTCTAAATTCGGCCTGACCTAAGACCTAATAATTAGAAGGAAAATAGTGTCGTTTTTTCTATTTTCAATTAAAAATAACAAATTTTTGATTGAGCCAGATTAAGTCGAGCTCGAGCTCAGGCTCAGATCAACTACTTCAAGTCTAGTTGGGCTCGAGAGCGTAAACTCAGACTGGTCCTATTCTATTGTCATTCTAAAAAGAGCATCTCACTAACACTGAGCAGAAGAGTTTTGCTAAAAATTTAATATCTAAATGATTTATGGTCTAAAAGATCTAAAATTTAAAAATAGAAATTTGAAAGAACTATTTTGGGCTTAATAACGAAGGTTAACCATCTTGCAATGTCTCTCCTTAGGCCCAATTGTATTTGCAATTCTCAAATTATGTTACCGTAATGCAAGCCCATTGAGCGGCTCTCAATGATTTAGAGAGACAACGAAAGAAGACATATGTCTTCGGGAAAGAATTCGAATAAAAAATAAGAATAAAAATAAAAATAAGATTACTAATTTCAATAAAAAATAAAAATTGAAATAAAAAATGAGAATCAAAATAAGAATAAAATTATTGATTATACGTGTTCGGTATGGTATTAAACAAAGTTAATATTTATGCTAATATTTAGTATTAAATATTAAAAATGACATGAAATTTTTTTACCAATATTTTATTATTATATGATTTAATTTGTAAATAATTAATGAAAATATTTTATATTTTACAAAAAATTGATCAAAAAATTTTCAATGATTTACAAAATTATTAATTTCTAAATAATTTGAAATGTTTTTTATAATAAAAATAAAAATATCAATGAAACAAATAAAGTAAGTTTTAAAGAAATTAATATAAAAGTTTGATAAGAATGAGTATATATCTTGATAGTATTTTTTAATAACTTGATAATATTTTATCTTTTATTTTTGATATTTGATTGCAGATTATACTCACACATCTATTATGAGTAAAAATTCAGGATCGTCATTTCCTATTTTATCTATTACTTGTAACCACACAACTAAAAATTAAAAAATAAAGATTGCATTCATATCTTTAATTTTTTATTACTGGTTATCAACTAAGACCTCAAAATCGGCATTATATATAGAGTACTTTCCTTTAGTTTCTTCTAAGGTGATATGTTTATGAAAAATTCCAAATCTTATAAGAAAGAAAAAGGAAAAGTGTTAAGGATGACCATCATCACAAGCTTCAAAAGATAAATTGCAACTAAATAAAAAAATTAATCTTCTAATTATATCATAAGATACTTGTAACATCAGCAAATGTGGATTATATATAATTAACAAAATGTTACATAGTATAAACAGCAGTGGAAGTAGCAGTTTTCTTCAGTAGTTGAATCAATTTTTTTAATCAGAAATTTTTTCACAGATGTTATCTGGTGTTTGTGTTGTTTGAAACAATTGCTTAAAGTTATAAGGTCTAGTTCAGCCGTATTCTGACGAGGCTGTATGTTGCCGTTTGGATTCATGGAGACAACTGTTGAATACGAGAATTCTGGCTTAAGGATTCCTACAAAACAAAGAAGGCACGTCGGGGGTTGTTTCCCGATAGGCCTCTCCGAC